>JAJTUV010003823.1:0-69932 GCA_021653895.1 Mastomys natalensis | reverse complement strand
AAACAATCAAGTGTAAATGAAAGTGAAAGGATGAATGTATTCAAAACAAACAAAACAAGAAAAAAAACAGGTGTCTAATACCTGAGAAAATAGACTTCAAATCAAAATTAGTCAAAAGAATTAAGAAGGTCACTTTATGTTCAATGAGCAATCCATCAGAAAGGCATTGCAATTTTAAACATGTTCCCCAAACATAAGTGAACTCAACAACATGAAATAAATACTACTAGATTTAAAGACACAGATTAACATCAGCAAAATAAATGTGGGGGACTTTAATAGCCTATCTTCAGTAAAAGCTCATCTTATCAAAAGAAAGAAAGGAAGGAAGGAAGGAAGGAAGGAAGGAAGGAAGGAAGGAAGGAAGGAAGGAAGGAAGGAAAGAAAGAGAAACATCAGAGTTAAATAGCATCACAGATCAAATAGGGCTATCAAGCCTCTGCAGAGCATCCTACCCAACACTGCTGAATACAGATCTTCTGAGGAATTTATTGAACATTCTCTAAGATACATCATAAATATGACACAACTGGGAAAATTGATTGGATTTATCTTATCCTGTCTGACTATAATCAAGTACAAATGAAAATCAACACCAAGAGAAGTTACATAATGAATGCAGAATCATGGAGAGTGAGCAACTAATTACTAAATGACAAAAAGTCATCAATAAAATCAAGAGGGATAGCCAGGCAGTGGTGGTGCACGCCCTTTAATCCCAGCACAGAGGCAGGCGGATTTCTGAGTTCGAGGCCAGCCTGGTCTACAGAGTCAGTTCCAGGACAGTCAGGGCTGTACAGAGAAACCCTGTCTCAAAAAAACAAAAACAAACAAACAAAAAAAAAATCAAGAGGATATGTAAGCATTCCTATATTCAAATGAAAATGAGAATACACCATACCAAAACCTATTAAAAAAAAAAAAAAAAAAAAAAAGAAGTCCTAAGAGGAAAGGATAGAACTACATGTGCCAGAATTAAAAACTCAGAGACTTCAAATAAATAACTTACAATGCTCATTGTGGCCTCTGGGTCAAGGGAACTAGAAAAAGCCAAACACAAAATAAGCATATAGGAAGAAATAATTAAGATGAGGTCAGAAATCACTGAAATGGACAGGAAAACAACAAATCTACAGCATAACTTCTCATCTAAGGCCCAGGGATAATAACAGAAGAGGGAGTTAAGAGTCAAAGGAAAGGGAAGTCTGCTGTGAGATTATGTTTCCTAGAAATGCAGAGAAGCTCCACCCTTGAAATCTTACCAACATGGCTGCCTAAACAAGACCTAAACAAGGGCATTACCAATAGATATGCTAACATGGAAGAGGAGCATCTCATTGGGCTCAATTCTAAACAAAGAACTACAGGTAACTAAGGAATGCTGAGAGTAGGAGAAATTACATTATCCCATACCAAGTCATAAGCCCTGAAATCATATATATACAAGTAATATTATATACGCTGAGAAAGTTGTATTTATATATTTAGAAATACACATTCATATTTACACATATATAACAGCTATTAAAAGAATTAGAGACTAAGGACTGAATTTGAGAGAGAGCAAGGGGCTACACAGGAAGTGTGGAAGGAGGAAAAGGGGTCGGGTAAAATGATGTAATAGTATTTTCACTTCAAAACGTATACATTTTCAAAATGTGTATATACATAATATATACACACACATATATCATACAGATAGATATAGATATAGATATAGATATAGATATAGATATAGATATAGATATAGATATAGATATAGATATAGATATAGATATATTTAAAGAACAAAAAAGTGGCCACATACCTAGACACATTCTAAAAAGTCCTGAACCAGAAACAATAAAATAGAGAATATGTATGCATTCACTAAGAAAAATTTAGCATATTTTTAGTTCAACAATAAAATAAAAGCAACAAACTTGTCAACCAAAAATGAATCAATAATTTTCAGAATTTTAAATATTTTTTGTTTAATGATATAATACCATATAAATAAATTTGATGTTGAATCTATCACCACTTCCCACCATACAGTTTGTAGAGAAATGATTTCCTAACCTAACATTCCACTATCAGGTAACTATTATGAAGGTAACATAAAGTCACTTTAAATTAGACAAAAACTCAGAAATCATACTTTTCAAGTGCTATTCAAGGTAGGTATTTGAAGATGCTCCCTCAACAAATCAGAATATAAACCCAGAAAAAAAGGTGTGATTCTAACCTAGGAACAGGGAAACATCTTAAGATCATAGTAGTTCAAGAATTAATTAATTAGTAGGCTCCAAGTAAAATGCCTCTACTAATAACAGAGTTATATACCCCAAGCAATAAATATAAGAAAAAAAACAATACTGGCCAGACGGTAAAGAAGTTGTAGCTTTTTTTCTGAATAACAAAATAGTCATTACAAGTTGGAAAATATACAAAAAATATGGATAAGAAAAGTGTGGTCCAGATAAAGGCAGAATAAACTACAATATTATTTCAAACCACTGCTAAGCAGTAGTGTTAGGAATTTTCCATTTGGTGCAAGGATTCTAACACTGAAAGTGTGAGAAGACATTATTTTAAAATATTAGTAGCTAAAGAAAGGAGATGTGCCCATAATCCCAGATCATGTGAGGCTAAAGAAAATCAGTTCTATCAGCATGGGCTACAGAGTGGTTCCAGGTTAGCTAGGCTGCAGGATGAGTTGAAAGTAATAATACCTACAAAGTAAGGTTTTTGTTTCTGTTTTGTTTGTTTGTTTGGTTTTGTTTTGTTTGTTTTTGTTTTCGAGACAGAGTTTCTCTGTGTAGCCTGGGCTGTCCTGGAACTCACTCTGTAGACCAGGCTGGCCTGGAACTCAGAAATTCGCCTGCCTCTGCCTCCCAAGTGCTACAAAGTAAGGTTTTTTAAAAAACCACTTATAGGCATATTCCATTTGATTAAAAGTAAAATGATACAAAAATAAGAACAAAGGGGAAGTTATTAAAACAGTTAGAAAAGATGAATGCAAAAAGTAGATATTTACATAGTCTGAAAACATCTAGTCACAAATTCCTTATTAATTGCCAAGGAGAAAGTACTAACCTTAGTACACAAACCTGGAAGATCACATCTTAATCAAGTAAACAGTTACTTAACATAGACCTTGTGTAATTTCAATAAAGAAGTAAAACAGAAAAGTATTTATGAATGGAAAGAGATCAAGACAGAAAGATGTTATGAGAATACATGGATGACTTATTCTATCACAGGCATAGAAAAGGTTCAAGTTCCAACCTTATCCTCAATTTTAACTCATCAAAAAGTATCTTTCACAATCTCAGTCAGTTATAGTAATGACACTCATTAATTTTTCTAGAATTGTTTTTCTTTTCTAAATTTCAAATATATTCCCAAATGCTACTAGATAATTTTAACCTTTATGTTCTCAAGTCGATAACAATTGTTCTCCAGAAATTTTCTCTCATCTTCTTCTCTGGTCCAGCACTTGTCTAAGCCCTCCTTCTTGACTAGTAAAGTCATACAAACTTCTTTTTAATTTTGTTTTATTCTCTCTCTCTCTCTCTCTCTCTCTCTCTCTCTCTCTCTCTCTCTCTTCATGAATGCCAGAAGAAGGCATCAGATCTCATTATAGATGGCTGTGAGCCACCATGTAGTTGCTGGGAATTGAACTCAGGACCTCTCAGAGAACAGCCAGTCTTCCCAACCACTGAGCCATCTCTTCAATCCTGTCATACAAGCTTTTACACAAAGGATAACTCTGAGCCATTTCCAATTGCTTTCTCCTATTTATCTCACATCCAGTTCACTTTTACTTTAAATTTAAAGATAGGATTAAGTACCCACTGTTTATTATCTGTCTTCTTATCTGCCTGAGGATTAAAGATTAATATGCTGCAAATCTAAGTCTTCTCAACAAAACATGATTCAAATTCATTTTCTCTTCACTATTCAGGGCTATAGTCTGTGAATTGGTCTTTATTACCTTCTATATGTTTGAACTCATTGTATTACCAGCAACCCTATCTCCTGAAATCTCATAAAGAAGCAAGTTTTAGCTTTTTTTCTATATTTCCATTTTGTTTATTTCATCAGTCTATTAAAAGTAGCAAAGGCATAGTTAATGAGTGAAGGACTTGGTCAATGATCAGATCAGTATTTTTCTATGATCATTAACATGGGGGGACATTTTAACATTAAAGAAGTTTTAAAATAAATTTGTGTGTTCAATACATATACACATACACATTCACATTCACACACACATACACATACTTTTTTTTTTTTTAACCTCCAGACAACATGTCAGACTAAAGGCTATCTTTGTGTCAGCCCATGAAGGAGAGACAGAATTATATATTTTTCCCCAAAAAAGAAATAAAGAAATTGATTTGTAAATTTATAGAACTGAAAGGGGGGACTGACTCAGTGAAACAAGCCCAGCATAATCTCAGCCCTGAAGTTCCTTGGATGCAGAACACTCAACAACTACTTCAAAGGTAAAGCAATGACTTCAGGAATTCTTAGGCAAATGGATGGAACTAGAAAATATCCTGAGTGAGGTAACCCAGTCACAAAAGAACACACATGGTATGTACTCACTGATAAGTGGATATTAGCCCAGAAGCTTGAAATACCCAAGAGTCAACTCACAAACCACATGAAGAAGGAAGACCAAGTGTGGGTACTTCAGTCCTTCTTAGAAGGGGGAACAAAATACTCAGGGGATTGGGGGGAAGAGAGGAAGGGGAGGGTGAAAAAAGGGGAGGCAGGATCAGGTATGGGAGGAGACAGGGATGATATACAGAGGATCAGGAATTTGAACTGAGGTGTGTAACAATGGGGGATAGGGAACTATCCGGATGCCAGGAAAGCAAGAGGATCCCAGGACCCAACGGGATGAGATTAGCTGAAATGCCCAACAAAGGGGAAGGAGAACCTGTTGAGACCATATCCAGAGGTTAGGCAAGGCCCCCGGTTGGGGGATGGAACCACCTACTCAGCTCCAAATGTTTAACCCAGAATTGTTCCTGTCTAGAGGACTTTGTGGAGCCAAAGTGTGGAGCAGAAACTGAAGGAAAGGTCATCAGGAGACTGCCCCACCTGCAGATCCATACCCTATACAGACAACAAGCCCAGACACTATTGCGGATGCCAAGAGTGCTTGCTGACAGGAGCCTGATATAGCTGTCTCCTGAGAGGCTCTTTCAGAGTCTGACAAATGTAGAGGCGGATGCTCATAGCCAACCATTGGACTGACCATGGAGTCCCCAATGGAGGAGTTAGAGAAAGGACTGAAGGAGCTGAAGGGGTTTGCAACCCCATAGGAAGAACAACAATATCGACCAACCAGATCCCCACCCCCACCCCCACCCCCACAGCTCCCAGGGACTAAACCAACAACCAAAGAGTACACATGGAGGGACCCATGGCTCCAGCTACAGAGGACTCTTAGTCCTGTGAAGGTTTGATGCCCCAGTATGGGGGATTGCCAGGGCTGAGAGGAGGGAGTGAGTCAGTGGGTGGGTGAGTGGAGGAGCACCCTCATAGAAGCAGAGGGAAAGCGGATAGGATAGGGGATTTCTGGAGCGGAAACTGGGAAAGGGGAAAACATTTGAAATGTAAATAAATAAAATAACCAATTTTAAAAGGGGGAGATAAAGCAAACAAATGTGAAGAGTCCTATCCTCAGACAACCCCACAACCCTCCTAAGCCTCAAATGCAGTTATGAATTTCACTGGGTCAGTGATCCTACCAACGGACAGGTTAGTCATTTTGTCAAGCTATATGACTCTGGGATAACAGATAAACATCTTCACAATATATTAAAAACCAAGCAAACCCTGAAGCCCAAGACCAAGCAACATACACAAGCTGGTGGTGTTGGCCTGCCACAGCTCTGCAGTAAGGGTATGCCCAGAAAGTCAGTTGTAAGGAAAATGACAGCCAGACCTGATGGGCAAAAGTGTTCAGGTGGCAGAGGGCAGGCTCAATCTGGGAAGTACATAAAGGGAGTTAGACCAGTGTCTGACCAGGAAAAGACAGGAACTGGAATTTCACAGCTCTGAGCCCGAGGCCAGCAGGAGTATCTAATTCTGGAGCCATCTAATTGTCATTCATTTCTGTTGAGCCCAAGAATGAAATTTTAGGAATGTATATGATACACATGGCATCATCCCTCCACCAGCAAGCCTTGAAAGTATGAAAGCAAATCTATTTGTACTCCTTTTTGGTTACTCCCATACATCCAATACACTTGGAGATACCACCCACCAGAAATAGCTACTCAAGGGGTATAATCTAGAGACTGTCAGAAAGATCCAAGTTTCAGCCCAGTCTATAGAGTGCAAAACTCGCTATGGTCAACAAAGGCACTTGAGAGCAAAATAACAGTAATTGCAAAGATGGCTCTGACAGACATCAGATACATGTCTAATACAAACTGAACAAGACTACAGACCAAGATCGAATGACTCCACCATTCTTGTATAAATATGGCTCACAATTTCCAGTCCATTTGTGAATCCCCAAAGAGAAGCTGCTACACCATATCCCTTGCTTCGTTCCTCCTTTTATGCTTAGCAGGATTTTACCTCATTACTTTTTTAAATTTCTACTCATTATTCTTCTTAATATATCCTTCTAATTTTGTTCATATATTTTTTCCATTTTGGCAATTTTCCACTTGGGCATTTTTTCCATTTTCTTTGTTTTTTTTAACATATATTATTTATCCATTCTCTATATTTAGTAGTATTTTGACTTTATTTTATAGACTACATTTAAATACTATTATACAATTATTTTTATTCCATTTTTTATAGTCATCTAGTTATGGTATTTAAACTCCTTGAGTAGAGGGAAGTGTTTTCTTCTTTATTTTTTTCTGTTTTCTAATGTGTTTCCCTTTTCTCAACCCCTCCATACATCCACCTCTACCCTCTTCTTTCTCTTTTCATCTATGTTACCTTGCTTCGCTTCATTTTTCTCCCTTCCTCAGTCTCCTTCCTGTTAGGCCTAAGTAATTTTAAGCTTCATAACACACTCCCATTTAGTTTTGGCATTTCCAGTGCTATTATCATTGATGACATATTAGTTAACTGTTACTGATTATAAAAATATCTATCTTATATAGTTTGATATCATTCTTACCACAGTGGTTCATTTTCACCTCTCCTAGTAATACTGGGGATTGAACCCTCAGAAGTAAGTTGCTCTATAAAATATTGTTCGCTCTCACTTGCTTGTGTGCTCTCTCTCTCTCTCCTCTCTCTCTCTCTCTCTCTCTCTCCTCTCTTATACACACGCACACACACACACACACACACACACACACATACACACCTGTCTTACACACAGAAAATGAAAAAAAAAAAAAAAAGCATGCATCTTCAAGTACTGATCTCAAAGGTACTGAAATGTCACATGAAAATTTCAAATTTTGTGTTTAAGAAAAGGTCAATGACATGAAATGAGTGTGCAAATAAACAGCAAAGCTAACACCAGGCTTTTTAGAGGGAAGTCAGCAACATGGAGGGAAATAGCAACTGAAGGGATGATAAAAATCAAGAATGTGGATGAAAAAAGTCAACAACAAAGAAATTTTAGCTAGGAAATGGAGATTTTTAAAAAATAGAGAGAGACATGGTAGAAGTGAAAATGGAATTAATAAAATGAATAACAGTAAAATGCATTTTTAATAAACTCCACCAAGCAGAAGAAAGATTATGAGGGATAAATGATGAATTTATGAATTTAATGAAATACTACATTCTGATATAAATGAAAAAAATAAAAAGATAAATGGGCATGGTGACGGTATTCAAGAACTCTGGGGTATGATCAAGAAGGCAGAAGAGGCAAATTAGATAAACAATAAAGACACAGTCACTTTCTTTAATAAAATTTTAACAGAAATGTTCTACATCTAAAGAAAGAATTATACATTCAAACATACTATTTAGACCCTCATAGACATGACTAGAAAAAAAAACTTTCCACAAATTGAAAGAAATGAAAATTTTAAAGCACTGAATACAAAAAAAAAATCAAGATATTTGAAAATAGACTTCCCTTGTTCATGGATTGGAAAAATTTTATGCTATATACCACCTACATCAATCTATTCAATGCAGTCCACATCAAAATCCTAATGGTATTATTTACAGAAGGAGAAAACAATCATAAAATTTTTATAGAAGAACAAAAGGCAACAGCTAAACTAAATCTCAGTAGGAGTTATGCTGGCCATGTCACAATACCTGATCTCAAATATGCTAAAGAGACAAAACTTACAGTACTGGCAAAAAGTTGGTCTTTTGATCACTGAAACTGAATAGAGGGCACAAAAATCAACTCACACATTTATGCCCACATGCACCCTAGCTAGGTTCCTACTGCTGTGATAAAACACCATGAATAAAAACAACTTGGGGCATAAAGATTTATTTCATCTTGCAACTTACAGATCATCTATCATGCAGGGCAGGGACTCTAGATGGGAACCTGGAGGCAGGAATTGAACCTGAGCAGCACCCAGAGGCAAGAACTGAACCTGAGACCATGAAGGAACACTATTTACTGGCTTGCTCATCTTGCCTTTTCATACAGCCTGAGTCTGCTGTCAGGAGGTGAATATAGTATGCACCACCCATAGTGGGATGGACCCTTCTACATCAATGATGAATCTAGAAAAATGCTCCAAAAGTGTGTTTACAGGCACATCTAATGAAATCATTTTCTCAGTTGAGGATTCCTCTTCCGAATTGACTGCAGCTTTGTCTCAAATTGAGAAAATGTTAACATGTACTGTGCTAGGAAAATGGAATTTCCACACAAAAAATGAAACTAAAACCATATCTCAATTTACCCTGAAACACATCTAAAATAGATCAAATACCTTAATTAATATAAGGTCTGAAACTTTGATATTGCTATAGAAAAATACTTTAAGACGTGAGTAGAGAAAAGGGTTTTCTGAATACCACCCCAATAACACAATAATCTCAAGATTTGACAAATGAAATCAGGAATCTTCTATATAGCAAAGTAAGCAATCACCAGAATTAAGAGACAATGTATAGAATGGTAATGAATAAATATTTACTAACTATATATCTGACAGATGGTATGTACCTTGCATATAAATCATTTAATCAACAATGATATAGTGAATTGACCAGACAGTTTTTAATAGAAGAAATGCAAATGTTCAATAAATAGTGAAAAAGAGTTCAACATTCTCAGCCATTGGGGAAAATGTGTATAAAGACTTCTTTAAGATTTGTCTCATCCCAGTAGAATGGTTATCATCCTGAAAAGTAACACTGGCAAGGCCATGGGCAACAGGAATCCATATACCCTGCTGGGAGGAATGCAAACTTGTGTATGCCTACTATGAAAATCGGAATGAAGAACCTTCAAAAAACTACCAACATGACCCAGGTATACTACTCATGGATATACTAAGTCAGTATGTAACAAAGATACCTGTACATCCACATTATAGTTGTCTGCTCACAACAGCCAGAAGATAAAATAAAATCAACCTAGATGCCCACCAAAAGATGAATGGTTAAAGAAAAAGAAATGATGATAAATGCATATAATAGAATTTTCTTTTGCCATCAAGAAAGATGCAATTATGGCATTTTCAAGAAAATGGATACAACTACAAACCATTGTGTTAAATGAAATAAACTACATTCAGAAATAGCACATTTTATTCACACATGCAGAACGCAATTTAAAATTACATGTATGTACATGTGTGCTTGAGTGTTTATGTGTGTCGATAGCTCAGAAAACTAAAAATGGGATCCTGAGAGCAGAAGGAAAGGCTATGACAAAGCAACAAAATAATATATGTGATAGGAAATTTAAAGAAAGACAAACTGGGGGAAAAAGAGCATGAACCTGCTGGAGAAGCAGCCCTGAGGAGGGTTGTCAAGGAGGGAATGAATTAGAATAACTGTATTGATACACATGTATCCAGATTCCATTAGAGAACCCATTAATCTGCATACTAGCCAAAAAAAATTACTAAAATTAAAGAAACAAATATTTTATACATAAAGCCCTAACATTAATTATAAGGAAGCTAGCAATAACATGTTTTTGTAGAAATTAAAGCTGAATATTAAAGTATTAAGTACTAATACCTTATTTTGCTCAGCCGTTGTAAAAAAAAATGGAAACTTGAACAAAAAAATTAAATTTACTTCCCAATTACAGAGTTTTTCTCAAATTTAAAACTTATTTAAATTCTACTTATTTACATTTACATCTCTTCTCTTTCTTTTTTAAAAAGATTTTCCCAGCAGTGTTTCTCTGAAGACCAGACTGACCTCAACATAACAAAGATCTGCCTGCCTCTGCTCCAAGTGCTGGGATTAAAGGAGTGCACCACCACCCACCTGCATTCAGTCTCTACTTGTAAATGAGTTTGAAATGCTGCCCTGTGAAAATCATTATAAACATTCTGAGAGCGTGATGAAGGTCAGAGCAGCAGAAATGATGAACAATATTAAACTATTATCTTTCTACTTAAACCAGTTACAGGTAGATTTTTAAGCCTAAGAAAGACATTTACATTGTGAACTTATTTTCCCATTAGAAATTTAAAATTATATTTACTTACCAATCCAACACAGTTGCTTAAAGCCACTTTAGTTGTACTATGTTGATCTTGCAAGTATCCTGTATAGTGACAGTTGTCTAGAAAGTCATGTTTCCACTGGGGTCCATCTTTCCCCCAATACTCTACTGTAAAATGTTTGGACACAAAATTTGTATTGAGAGTCAAGTTTAGGTGAAAGTGCTTGCCATAGGCTGAAAGTTTAAAAAATAATTTAGACACTGCCTGCTGTGGATCAAGAAGGTCCATACTCCGTCTTCTCCTTGAGTGTTTATCATTCTTCACAGTAAAGCTGAGAAAAGCTCCATTTTGATCAACTCTTATTGGAATAGTTAGCTGGTAGTGTTCAAGATAAGTCAGGAATTCCTCTTTGTAATCCCAAGGCAGAGGATCCGGAAAAGCACATGAAAGAAAAGAACATTTAACAGAACAAAGAAGTAGCAACATGAGCCATGATGGCAACTGAATGTATATATCATTTTATATGAGATATGAATGAAAAATGATATAGTAAACAGAATGAAAAGTAAAATAAAAAATTAAGTTTCAATAGTTTCATTCCTCAAAACAGCATTATTAAAAAAAATTATTTGTGGACTAGTCTTCTTTCCTAAATTTAATTTTTTCATATATGGATTTCAAAAGTTCTTCTAGGAATATGAAAATCTTACATAAAAACTAAACAAAAAGTACATATACATTTTTAAAAAAATGTTTAGCTCAGATAAAGGAACTTTGTTAGCTACCCAAACATGTTCATGGAGAATCTATGTATCTAAAGAAACTATCTTCAAAGAACAAAATTATCACTAAGAATGTGAAAGGCTATGGTCACTTTAGAAACAAATCTGACATTTCTTCAAAATATTAAACATAAAATTATCAGATAAATTATCTATAAGTCTACTCCCAGGTACATACACACACACACACACACAAAAAAAAAAAATCTGTGTGATTGCTTATACAAGGACTTTTATCACAGCCCAAGAAAGAAATAATGCAACCCTCCATCACCTGATGATGACTAAGCAGGTTGTAATAAGCCAGATAATATTATTCTCCAAAAAGAAAGGAAAGGAAAGTAGCACGTGGTATTACACATGAATGATCTTTCATAAAAACTGTCTTTTTTTTTTTTTTTTTTTTTTTTTTTTTTTTTTTTTTTTGTAGCCCTTGCTGTCCTGGAACTCACTCTATAGATCAGTCTGGCCTTAGTAAAAGATCTGTCTGCCTCTTCCCAATGCTGGGATTAAAGATGTGTGCCACCATGGCAAGTGATTTCTTAATCAAAGTTCATATTCTAACATGAAAATCATTACTCTTAGTAAAAGAAGCCAATCACAAAAAGATTGAATATTATATAGTTCTACTTTGGTGAAATAGAGGCAAATCTATAGAGATAAGAGTTCAAAGTGCAGAAATTGCCTAGGACTAGGGAACTTAGGAGTGACTCTCAATGGGCACAGATTTTTGTTTTTATTTTTAAGATTAAAATGCACTTACGTTGATTATGGTAATACTGTACAGTTCTAAAACCTACTAACAACCATTGAGATGTAGTCTTTAATAGATATATTATATGTATATTATATCTCAATAAAATGTTAAAAATCAATAGAGTAACAAAAAATTAGAGAACAATTAAACATTTTTATTTATCTTTTATTTTATGTACACAAGTATTTTTAAATCTTCATGTATGTATATTCACCATGTATTCAATCAGTTTCCATGGAGACCAGGCAGCATGATCTGGAGTTTCAGAGAGATGTAAACTGTCATATGGGTACTTGTAGTTGAGCATGGATTCTCTGGAAGTTCAGTCAGTGTTCTTAACCACTGAGCCTTCTCTCTAGCCCACAGTTTTTTTTATTTCTTCCTCTTCTACAATATAAATATTTGGATTCTGTCTGAAAGTGACCTAACTCAAAACCCTAGCAAAGAATGAATCTATTAAGATTCAAAAGATAGGAAAAGCACCAGCTTGGAGTGTATCATCTTCTAAGAAAGATAGTCAACTCCTAAACCCAGTGAAGCATTATCTCAGAAGGACAAGTGGAGCATCCTCTTAAGAATACCTTGGTTTTCAAGCTGTACTACAGAGCAATAGTGATAAAAACTGCCAGCCAGGTATTGGTACAGAGACAGGTAGGAAGATCAGTGGAATAGAGTTGAAGACCCAGAAATGAACCCACACACCTATGGTCATTTGATCTTTGACAAAGGAGCTAAAACCATCCAGTGGAACAAGGACAGCATTTTCAACAAATGGTGCTGGTTCAACTGGAGGATAACATGCAGAAGAATGCAAATCGATCCATTCTTATCTCCTTGTACAAAGCTCAAGTCCAAGTGGATAAAGGACCTTCACATAAAACCAGACACACTGAAACTAATAGAAGAGAAGGTAGGGAAGACCCTCGAATACCTAGGCACAGGGAAAAAGTTCCTGAACAGAACACCAATGGCTTATGCTCTAAGATCAAGAATTGACAAATGGGACTTCATAAAATTGCAAAGTTTCTGTAAGGCAAAGAACACTGTCAATAGGACAAAATGGCAACCAACAGATTGGGAAAAGATCTTTACCAATCCCACATCTGATAGAGGATTAATATCCAATATATACAAAGAACTCAAGAAATTAGACTCTAGACAACCAAAAAACCCTATTAAAAATGGGGTACCTAGCTAAACAAAGAACTCTCAACTGAGGAAATGTGAATGGCTGAGAAGCACCTAAAGAAATGTTCAGCATCCTTAGTCATCAGGGAAATGCAAATCAAAACAACCCTGAGATTCCACCTCACACCAGTCAGAATGGCTAAGATCAAAAACTCAGGAGATAGTAGATGCTGGCAAGGATGTGGAGAAAGAGGAACACTCCTCCATTGTTGGTGGGATTGCAAGATGGTGCAACCACTCTGGAAAACAGTCTGGCGGTTCCTCAGAAAATTGGATATATCATTAGCTGAGGACGCAGCTATACCACTCCTGGGCATATACCTAGAAGATGCTCTAACATATAACAAGGACATATGCTCCACCATGTTCATAGCAGCTTTATTTATAATAGCCAGAAGCTGGAAAGAACCCAGAGGCCCTTCAACAGAGGAATGGATACAAAAAATGTGGTACATTTACACAATGGAATATTACTCAGCTATTAAAAACAATGAATTCAATAAATTCCTATGTAAATGGATGGAACTAGAAAATATCATCCTGAGTGAAGTAACCAAATCACAAAAGAACACACATGGTATTCACTCACTGATTATTGGATTTTAACCCCGAAGTTGAAATACCCAAGATTCAACTCACAGACCACATAAAGCTCATGAAGAACAAAGACCAAGTGGCGGGGCTTCGGTCCATCTTAGAAGGAGTAACAAAATACTCAAGGGAGCAAATATGGATACAAAGTGCAGGACAGAAACTGAAGGAGGGGCTGTCTGCAGACCATTCCACCTGGGTTTCCATCCCATGTGCAGTCACCAAAGATAGATGTTGATGTGGATGTCAGGAAGTATATGCTGACAGGAGCCTGATATAGCTGTCTCCTTAGAGGTCTGCAAAGTCTGACATATTCAGAGGCAGATGCTCACAGCTAACCAATAAACTGATCATGGGGTTCCCAATAGAGGAGTTAGAGTGAAGACTGAAGGAGTTGAAGGGATTCTCCACCCCATGAGGAGAACAACAATACCAACCAACCAGAGCCCCCAGAGTCTAAACCACCAGCCTGGGAGCGCTTAGGGAGGGACCCATGGCTCCAGCTATATATGCAAGGGTGTTATAGGTGGGAGAAGAGATCCTTGGTCCCATGAAGGCTGAACATCGTGGGGGGGGAATTCTAGGGTGGGGAGGTGAGGTGCAGGGGTGGGAGGTGTGTGTGAGTACACCCTCAAAGAAGCAGGAGGAGGGGGGATGGGATAGGGAGTTCCTGGGAGGGAGGGGAGAAATGGGGTAAGGGGAGAACATCTGAAATGTAAATAAAATATCCAATAAAAAAAAAAAAGAATTTCCATACATGTAAAAAAAATAAATAAAAAAGAATACCTTGGTTTTTTTCTCCATCTGACTAAATATTCCCAAGAAACTATTTATCAAACTAAATATTCAGAGTGTTTATTTTGTTATCACTTCTTTTTCAAATTTCAAAATCAGAAATCCTACCTTGAGAACTATATGAAAGTCTGTGGTCACTATAAAATTCCGATGAGGCCATGATGAGGCTCAAAATCCAAGTCAACGTTTTCCACGAAATTTCCATAATTTGGAAAACTGAATGTTTTTTGGAGGGCTACCTATGAGCTAGAGAGTCAATAGCATACCAATATCGAAGCATAACAATTTTAATTCTTTAAACCTTCTTGCAAGTGAGTTGTTAGATGCTCCGCTGTTTAACAAGTACTCTTCCCCAATATCTGGCACTTTCTTCTCTGTCTGGATTCATTTTTCCAATCCAAAAATGAAGAAAATAACACTGATGAAATTTTTTCATTAGCAAAGCTCAGAGTGATAGTTCACTTAAGTATGGTGGCCACTTTTTAACCTAGAGGGAAAAATATGAATTAACTGAAAAATATCATGAATGAACATATTTACTACAGATTAAAGAATAATTACCAAAGGACATAAATTCAAAATAACTTATGTAGTTCAACACATTATCAGAAACCTAAATGGCTAGCAGGATAATTCCATGACAACTAAATAACCAAAGAAAGAATCTTGGAGCTAGAAATTATAGAGTACTTTTTGATGCACAATGTTTTAGAAATCAGGAAAAAAAAAAAAAAAAAGAGGAGGAAGAGGGCATGGGAAGAAATCTGGAGACTAATAATTCTTTTAATAATAAAACTCTCAAGATAACAATGAAGGAGTATAGTGTGCTAACGTCCTTTTAATAACATAAACAGACAAACTGCATTGTCTAAGTCAATCATATGTACTGAACAAATAGCATGTGACTCTGTTCCTCAACAAAATGTTTTAAGCCCATTCATGTTTCAAGACTGCCGTGCTGCTTTATGGGTACCAGTGTTTTGTCCTGACAACTTGGATCTACAAATGCAGAGATTTATCAACTGTCTATGCACATTTAGGTAGTATGACAACCTAAACTTCTAAAAAAACTCACCCAATTTATGGTAGAGCAGAGTTTATATAGAAGTCTTACAGGACTTATTCAGCAACTCAAGGAAAGTAATTTCAACTCTGTATAATGTACTTGAGAAGAAAAGATTTTACAACTTCATTCCAATATTACAACACCTTTCAAGTCCTATCTCATACATCTTACTTTTGGCTAATATTCTTAGTCAGAATTCATGGCCTCAAGATATTGACATATGTGACCACTTGACTGACCAACAGATAGTATATCAGAAGAAAAGATAACGAGATCACTAACAGCAAAATAGTATCTAAAAAGGACAAAAGTCCAAATATAATTTTAGAACCACAAAATAATACAGCTTGGAATAAAAGTAAAACTATCCTTATATTTCTATTGTGTATACAACTGTGCCACAGCTCAGTATCTGATTTTTATAATACTATATCTGACTTTGGAATAAAAGTTAAATCACCTCTGTAAGTTATATTAATACAAATATGATTTTAAAAAGGTATGTAGAAAATATTAGAAAAATGTATCCCAAATTTCTACTGTACATAGTAGTCACATAATAAATACTTGCCATATTTGTTGGTTTAAAAATAAATGAATAATTAAACCAATAGTGAATAAAATATCAGGCATATAGAAGGATAAAAGTTGGTGCAACAGTTTGTTCCCTTTAGAGCTAGAAATATAGGTCATTATAACTACCTGAAATTCTTCATATTCATTTCTACAAGTGACCAAACTCCTGACTTTTGGAAAAGTTAGTTCATTAATCAACAATATGTTTTCTCTATGTTTAAAAATAACATTATAACAATAGCAGACTACAGAAAAAAATTAAAACACAATCCTTGCCCTTGATGGGGAATTTGTAATAAGTAACAGAAAAGTTAAAAAATGATGGTTAATGCCAAATGAAGTTAAAAAACATGTTATTGGTGATTGAATGAAGGAAAGTATCTCTCAGTCAGTAAAGATGGACTAAGGAACACTCGTGCAAAACAGCACCTGAGGCAGATCTTGGAAATGAGTGGAATTTCACTAGTCAAATTGATGGATATAATCATTACTGATAGAAGAAACTCATTCCAGAAGGCCTAGATGGCAAGCAGGTGCAGATAGAGCAAATGGGCACTACCATTAGTAATAATAGAAAGAGGAAATTTGGTTTCTTTGCAGAAGCCTGAATAGTAACATATAGAAAACTAGTTTAAGGTCAGACCTAAAATAAAATGTTGAAAATATAGATCACTTCCTTCAGTCTTCGTTTACAATGTAACAGCACTCCTGTAGTAAGGCAGGTTCTGCCAGATTCAGTGGGCTATCTCTTAACAGCCACACTCTTCTATCATCCTCATCAGTTAATGATTTAATTTTAATCAAGAAAATGTCTCAGTACTGAAAAGATGCCACTTCTATGATTCAATTGCTAAAGATTCTGACTCAGAATCTTGGTACTCAACTTGTTTCCTTGGCTTAGATGAAGCAACTTAATACTAAGATGTTCACAAAAATGAAATCAGAGCAACCTCTATCTAGTACTGACAAGACACTGAACCCTCCTCCCCATCCAATAGCATACTAGTAACTGAATCCTGCCCCAGAATACTTAGAAGTCCATTCTTCACCAATGGGCTTCCTGCAAAGAATTCAGTCTTTGCCAATACTTATATCAAAACCTCACCAGGACACAGTCATAGCTGGACTCACAGAAACTGGCGTAGTGAATATGTGCTAAATTATTTACTCTGTATTTGTTATGCAGCAATTGATAACTAATACAGCCATGAATTAACACACGAAGAAATTGGCATTCACAGAGATCAAGTAGCTAGAAAACAAGTGAGTTAATATTTATATAACATGCTACTAGCTGAAAAATCTAAGTTTTGTGTATTATATTACACTTCTAGCTTAAGAAGCTATTTTGAATATTCAATAGTAGTTCTCTACAACCATGTTGTATAATATATTCACCAGTGGAATTTGTAGTATAAATATTTTTTTTTAAACAACTTGGAATACAGTTGTTTTATCTTAAAACTTCTATTTCTATTTAGGCAAGACAAAAAGTACATACTCTTAAGTTTAAATATATAAACTTATATATATATATATTATATATATTTATATATATATTAAATATGTAAAAATATAAACTAAATCCTACTATTTATTCAATTACAATAAATAAATGAATCATCATCTTGGTTTGCAACCTTCTCATACATGGTTGCTCCAAACTTAACCATCAAATATTAATATATAATTATTGCTTCATGAATAACATTCCTCCTTAGTGTGTTACTTTTTTCAAGTCACTAGAATGTTTTCAGTAATAACATCTGACATAAAATGGGTTCTCCATTTACTTTAAATTTTAATCTTCATTTAAAGAGGAATTTATAATTAGCACGTTTGAGTTCATTTTCTAGAATTCATAATAGATTTACATTAAATCATCCACACCTTTCCTCTTGTCTTCTTGGACACTGAAACTAATGGCAAAATTACAAGACAGTGGGCTGGATTTAGAAAACATTTCCCCCCTTGAGAAGTTTCTTGTTCTTCACTGAGAAGTTTCTGAGCTCCTACCTTTTCTTACACTATCGAATGAACATCTACGCTAACTAAGCTAGTACCATTAATAGGAAAAGTGAGTAACTAAAGTGACTTATCCAGTAAGAAGAGTATTGGTACGTAATAGAAAGAACAAGAGTTCCTGAATTAAACAGACTGAAGTATACGGTCTTATACATCACTAGATAGAGTATATGGTACGAGGACACTCAATAACTTCGAGTCCTTTCTCCTTCCTTCCTCATTATCTTTTACACCTTCAATGGTCAGAGAGGAAACTTAACACTATATATTAATGCTCAGTTGGCTAGAGCCCAATTAAAATTACAACTAGCATATCTAATCACTTAGTCACCCACACAGTACAAGTGTAATGTGTTAACCTACTTTCTGACATTTGCTGGGAAAGCTAATCTAGATGCCACAATAAAGTATGTGGAGAAAAAAAATAGTTTTTAAAGTTCACCTAACACTAAAATGCTAATAATTATCTAGAAATCACAATGCATTAAACCGTTTAAGTTGTATAAGAACAGCAGTATTATTAGTTTGTGGGAAACATAAAGCTTGTTAGCCCTGGTCTGACTTCAAGCTATGAAACTCCTGGATCTGTTTTCTCAACTATAAAATTGAAACAGTAATATCTACCTTACAAAGACTTTCTGAGAGAACAAATTAGATTACACCAGATAGCATGTCTATATTATAATGGAGTGGCTAAATAAAAGTTATCTCTCTCCTCTTCTTATACAGCATTACTTTTCAAAGTTTTTCCTTCAAAACTAGTTTCATATTCTTCCTTCCCTGGAAAATGTGGAATAGTAGAATACCATGGATCCAATATGGAAACTGCCATCTCTTTTAAACTAGAGTGGAGAACCTAGGCTATGATAATTATACAAGAAAAATGTCCAGTTCATTTTGATTTTTTTGTATATGACTTTTATTCATACTATAAATACACCAGCCAGCAGTTAAAGGATAATTTAACTGCTTCCATATTTTTAAGCTACACTACTTATGTAGAAAAACTAATACCAGACAACTTGTACTATAGTGATTCTTTCAGTAGTCTGCCCTAGTTGAAGCCTTGATTCTTCTTTATGGCCTGACTTTCCACTCAAGTGATGTAGAAGTAGCTAAAGTAATAATTTCCTCTCATTAACTGTTATGAAGTTAGAAAACATAATTAACTATTTCCCAACTTTTTCCATCATCTTAATTCTAGTTATTTATTTTAAACCTGATTTGGTTTCCATGGAAAACGTAACAGTATCATGAACCTTTCAGGCTATTTATTTTTAAACATGAAAAACTTTTCATTTCTTTTTCAATTTTTCTCTCAACAAATATTTGTTAACTATTGTTATTCTAAAGACACAATAAGGTTCTAATTATAAAGAATTTTGATTATTTATAAACTTTTAAGATTTGTCACATAGTATAATTAAACAAAAAATTTACTCAAAACTTTTCTATTAAGAAAAGCAAAAATACAAAATAAAATTTCTCAAAATAAACTCTTAATTTCATAATTCTCTCAAAGCTAAAGGTAAATACAAACTACTTGTGTTGAAACATTTTTCCTTAAAAAATTATTTTTTTCTTTCTTGTTATTAGTGTAAAATACTGGTAACCAACTCTGTTTTTTATTTGTTTTTCTAAAACTATGAAAAATTGTCTACATCTTTTTTCTCTTCCTTCCCACAAAATGCAAATATGCTATTAACTTTCTTTAATATGATAACTCAATTCATCTGTTGCTAAGATCACAAGCAACACGATTTGGCACACAGACCCACCCTAAACCACTAGTAGCTACTTTTGGTTGCTAAGGAAATGAAGAGGAAGTAGTAAGAACAGACAAGAATAGAAATAAATTTTTCAGGTTTTTAAACTAAACATAAAAATTATTTACAATATTTCAGTCTTAATGACTGGAAGATTTCCTCTGAGGAATCACAAAAAGTATTAATATAATTACACAAAATAATCTGCTGCCATTTGTGATAAATGAGTGATTTGCTTTAATGTAGCACACTCCAAAAAAATCACTAATACTCACATTTAAGCATCAAATTAATATAAACAAGACTGCACTACCACTTTGGTGAAAATAATTATCTTCAAAATTAATTTTCTAAGTTGCCTTCAAGTGCACCAGTTTTACATTGCCTTTCTTTCCCTGTCATGAATTTTAAGGACTGCAAATTCACCACTAAATATTTCAGTCTAATCAATATAAGCTTAAGAAAATAAATGAAAAAGAAAGAAAAAATAGTTCAAAAACTCTGAACCTAAAAGAGTAAATTGAAAATTATATTCAGAGTATTTTTTTTTTTAAATTCCAAGCAATGGTTTGGTTTTTCTTTTCTCCCCCTTCTCTGCACACCCTCACACCACCCCCTTCCCATCCCACTTCATCCAGACAGAGAGTAACAGTCTGAGCTGGCCTGGTTGAGTTGATCCTAAAGTTAACATTCAGCAGCCCATTTCCAGACAGCAGCGCTAAATCTATTTGGATAAAACGCGTGTGACCCAGACAGTTGGCATTTGGCCCAAACGCGTTGCACCAGCAGCTCAAATAAAAACAAGAGTAAGAAACTTACTCTCTTGTTCCCTCTCAGTGTGCTTTCTTACTCTGGCTTGCTCTCTTTGCCCCTAATACAAGTGGACAACTTATCAAAAACAGAAATTATAGCACATATTATCAGAAAGATTTTCCAATACTTCCTTCAGCACTCTTGTTCTCTCTCCCCAATCACTGAACTTCAGTCTTATATACCATATATACAGACATACCCTGATAAACAAGACTCCAGAGGGTTATGAGTCTAGCATGGCCCAAGTGGGCAAAAGTAAATCAAAACCACACGCTTTCGTCTCTTTGATTAGCCTATTAAGAGCTTAACATATCCTAGAGCATTGATGCTACAGCCAGCACACTACTGCTACCCTGAGAGCACAGGCATTAAATATGCACTTGTCTGAATACTAAAGACACTGACATGAAACGGATTTTTCAGAAGGCAATTGCATAAATCTGGAAATCGATTAAAAAGCACACATCATCATTACCTTCTCTACCGCTATCTGGTGATTAGTTAAAAGTTCACGATGATCATAATCAAGTCCACTTCACACAACATGTAAATTCATACAATTAGCGCGTATTTTCACATTATAAAATACCTGTAAGCCCCGGAATTCTACATCCACGAGTAGTCTAGAGTTTAAACGATTTCTATCTGTAATGTGAGTTTAGTCAAACTCACTTCTTGCCATAAAGCATGCACGCGCGCACGCGCGCTCACGCACACACATACAGAGAGAGAGAGAGAGAGAGAGAGAGAGAGAGAGAGAGAGAGAGAGAGAGAGAGGAGGAGGAGAGGAGAGGAGAGAGGGGGAGGGAAGGAGGGAGGAGGAGGGAGGGAGAGAAGAGAGAGAGAGAGAGAGAGAAGAGAGGAGAGAGAGAGAGGAGATCTAAGCGTTATTCGGAAGATAAGCAAAGCACAAGTTGTTGGGTATTTTTTTTAAGGTTTCATTGAATATTGTGAAGTCTTCCTTACCGTTTTCATCTTCAAATTCTGATAAAAAGTAAATTTCAAACAATAGAGAGTGCACTGGACGACTCACGTACTCCCTTCTCTCTCTCTCTCTCTCTCTCTCTCTCTCTCTCTCTCTCTCTCTCTCTCTCTCTCTCTCTTTTTTGCCCGCCCCCCCCCCCTTGCAAAGCCACACCAGCCAGTTATTCTGCAGCCAGAATAAAACCCTATAGTCTCGCTAAATGGAGCTTTAAAGAACGGACTTTCCGATTTGGCAGTTTAAAAAAAAAAAGAAAGAAAGAAAAAGAAAAGAAAAAAATCCTTTCAATACATCCAAGGCTATCAACCTGAGACGTGCTTTGTAACCCCCAACTCACTCCCTCCCCCCCCCCGCCCACCCACCCCCCCAAAAAAAGGAAAGGAAAAAAGAAAGAAAAGAAGACGGGAAAGGCTTATTGGGGGTGGAAGTGGTGCCCTCTCTTCCTGGACAGCTTAGTGCCTTTGCTATGCAAATAACATGTGCAGAGCATCAAAAGGTATCAGGAGAGAGAAGACAAGAGGAGCAGGAAGGGCAGGAAAAGTTTTGTTGAAGTAGCCCTCGAGCTCACTGCCGGCCCCAAGCCAACTTCAATTGCAGCAGAAGAAAATTTTGGCAGCTTTCCTCAGAGGCAGAACAAACTGACGTCAGTCTGCAGATGTGCCTGGGCTGCGTCGGGTGCGCATGTGTCCTGGGTCGTCACGTGGAGGGGGAGGGAGGTAGAGGTACAATCGGGGTATCCAACTACCAGCCATTCAGAAGAGCTTAGACAATGTCAACTTTTCCACCCTGTGAATGAGAGAAACTCTGGCCCTCTAACCTCTCTCCCCTAACCCACCCGCCTATTTCCTCCTCCTCTAACCTCTTGCGGAGTCTTGTCTGGTTTGTTATTACAGTTTCTTGGAAAAAGGAAAGGCACAGGGTGGGGGTAGGGAGGTGGATAGACTAATGTCACTGTTAGAATTTTTGGTGTCATTCTCTGACTTCTGTTTGGTTGGGTTTTTTTAATCTCTGCAATAAATATTTAAAAGTTATTAATAAAATTTGTCATGTAAGGAGTCAGATCAGTAGAGCAAAATTCCAAGACTTAAAGACGTGTACAAAACGCCTGTGTGTTGAATACATACTTCAACAAGTCAAAATACAACCAAAAGAATAAAAACTAAACGAAATTGAGACCTGCACATTTTCCATGTGATTATCGACTTCAGGTTATGGGGAACTATAAAAGGAAAAGGGGGTGGGGAGTGTTGCATTATTTCCAGATGAGAGACTAGATGGTGTTTTAAACAGCAACAGGGAAAGCCACAAGTGAAGGGTTTTTTGTTTTGTTTTGCTTGATTGTTTGCAGTACATTGAAAGAAACCTCAATGACTGCTCAAAAGAAAATAAAGCCTAAATCAGCCCCCTAAAAAGGTTGGGGGGGGGGGGGGGAGGCACAGCGACGACACCGGGAGCCCTGCTGAGATCTCAAGATAAACAAACAAAACATTAGAACCAGTTCTTCTAGCTTTCCAATCCCACCTCCCCCTCCACATCAGCTGCCAGTTCAGCCTTTAAAGATAAAATACCACCACAACGTAGCACTTTCACTTTCATTTACCAGAAGAAAGCCCCTGGCATTAAACCATAGGAAAAAAAAAAAACATACCCAATACGCTTTCCAAGTCCTAAATAAGCAAACAATGTCTGGCTCAAGTATCAGAAACAGGAAGAAAATCGAAAATAGCTCAGGACAAACATTGCCTTTCGGCTGTGTAATCTGCTGCATCATTTATCTGTCTGTACCGTGCAGTGTGGGGTTGGGAGTTGTTTAAGGGTTGCCAAGGTTGGGGGAGGGAAAATTGAGCCTTGAAATTCCAGTCTTTAATTAACACCCAGTCAATTTCCTACGGTCAGAACCAGAAAACAAAATTGGACCTGAGGAATGTAAATAAGGAGGCACGTTCTAAATACCAGTTCCTAAATTTCTAGCTTATGTTAACGTTGTTGTCCATTTGATTTTTTTTTCCTTCCTACACCAGAGGTGGTAGGTGTAATTGTTCTGGAAAACCTTGAATGACTTAAAAAGGCATAGGTGGGAACCTGGAACAATACAATTACTTCAATGATTCTTCAAGGGTTGGAAGGCCATAACATTTGTCTGGGGATAGCTCTCATTTTGACATTAATCTTCACTATCTGGCTCAGTCCATAGTAAAAGTGGAAATGTGTTCTGTGGTTGGTACTGACAGTTTTAGCGCTCTTCTCTCATCTCTCTCCCTCTCTCTCTCTCTCTCTCTCTCTCTCTCTCTTGGTGGTGTGTGTGTGTGTGTGCGCGCGCGCGCGCGCGCGTAGAATAGAGATTGCTAGACCTCATAGCAATACTAGTAAACACCAAAACAAAAAACAAAACAAAACAAAAAAGTGGCACAGAGCAAGCTGTCTTTTCGTAAATCATCCATTAGATATATGAGACTCAACTTTCCTTAATGTTACAAACACTGGCTTAAGAGAGATATAGTCAGCACAGAAAAGTAAAGTCAAGGTGTCACCACCAATCACCTATATAATCTAGGAGAAAAGCTTTTACTCTCTGTTAAGTTAATTGGCCCTAGGAAGTAGCTGCATCGTGAAGCAGGTTTTTCAGTGAGAAGCAGACTTTGGCTAATTACTTATTCAAAGAGTGCCATCCTGCGTCTAAACAGAGTAATGAAATTTTTCTAATTTTCCTTGCCTCCTCCAAATGCTGGAATTAAGACTATAATGAGCAGGAGTAGAGAATTATTAGTGTAAGGAATGGAGTGTCCATTTAACTTTATATATGTTTTGGCCGTTTTAATTTTATTACAGAAAATGTCAAATATAGAAAATATATTATTACAATGATCCCCGACATAGCCATCACCCAGTTTTAACAAGTACTGAATGAAGTAGAACCTATCTTATTTCCTTTATATTCTCATTATTCATCTGACCCAATGGATTATTTTAAAACCAAGCCCAGACAATTCATTTCTTTCACTAAGTACTCCTACATTTCTAAAATATAAGGACTACATTTTAAACACCAGTACTCTTAAAGCAATGATAATTCCTTTGAGTAACCAAGTAGCAATACTCAAATTTCTCCTCACAAAGTCATTATCTTTTTAATGGAATTAAAGGTATACGTTGTACTGTGCTATTATCTCTACACACAAACCTGTGTGTTCTGACACAGAATCTCCCTCAGGTTGTCAAATTCAGACTCTATCCCCCTGCTTTAGCTTCAGAAATGCTAGTATTACAAACATGAACAAAAATACCTAACTGCTGCTCAATCTCTGATATTTACTCTTCCAGTAAACCTTGATTTCTGTTTTGTGAGACAATGTCTCCCATTGGACTAGAGCAGTCTATGTAACTTGGGCTGCCATCAAACTTGTAACTTCCCTGTCTCAGTCTCTTAACAGCTGGTATTATAGGTATATACCTCTACACTAGGCTCTATTAGTAGACCTTCAGTTAAATTAGAACAGTAGTTATACAGAGAAAAGTCAAGTCCTTGGTGCTATGTTCTATCTAAAAGCATTTTATGATATAAATATTTCCCTTTTTATTATTTATATTTTTAAGTAATAAATGATACATATTTATGGCATGTAAACTGACAGCCAATTACATGGTGGAATGATTAAAACAAGATACTTAGGTTTCTTGAACTTATTTATTCTAACTGAAATTTTGTATATTTTGGCCACATTTCCTTCAACCCCCATCCCCTGAAATCTCTTTAACCTACAGGTTCTACCTCATTTCTCCTTCCTATATTAATGACTTGCCATTTTGTAAAAAAGATTTACTTTTAATCACATGCCTGAATATGGGTATATATACTTGTGTGCAAGTCCCAAAGAGACCAACATGTTGGAACCCCTGGAACTGCAGATGCAGGTGGTTGTGAGCTGCTCAGCATGAGTCCTGGGAACCAAACTCAGATTCTTTGCAAGAGAAGGATGAGCTCTTAGCTACTGAGCCACCTCACCAGCCTCCTGCTATTGCAGTACTATATTCAGCACTTCTGTTAGCATGGAACTATTTTAGAGCAATTACTACATATTGTTTTCATTGAAATATATGAGGGCTGGTGATGTAACTCACTGGTAGAACACTAAACCAGCATGGATGAAGCATTGGATTGAATCCTGAACACTACAGGAAAGGGGAAAATCAATTCTGGATGAATTTCAGTTACAGTAGAAATTCTTCAAAAAATCTTATAATAACCAGTATTTCTTTCAAACTTTTTCCTCTAGCCTTTTCTTTATTTCTTTATTTAATTAAAAGATCCTCTAGACCCAGCTATACCCCTCCTGGGTATATACCCAGAAGATATTTCAACATGCAACAGGGCCACATGCTCCACTATGTTTATAGCGGCCTTATTCATAATAGCCAGAAGCTGGAAAGAACCCAAGATGTCCTTCAACAGAAGAATGGATACAGAAAATGTGGTACATTTACACAATGGAGTACTACTCAGCATATAAAAATAATGAGCTCATGAAATTCTTAGACAAATGGATGGAGCTAGAAAATATCATCCTGAGTGAGATGACCCAATCACAAAAGACACACATGGTATGCACTCACTGAAAAGGGATATTAGCCCCAAAACACACAATACCTAAGATGCAACGCATAAACCTCATGAAACTCAAGAAGAAGGAGGAAGACCAAAGTGAGGGTGCTTTTGTACTTTTTAGAACGAGTATCAAAAGATTCAACCAGAGCTCCCAGGATCTAAACCTCCAGCCTAAAAAACAGACAGGGGCAAGCTGTCCTCTGAGAGGCTCTAACCAGCAGCTGACTAAGATCCACAACAGGAAAATGTCCTCAGCAATCTTTGTTAGTTTTTTATTCTGAAAACTGTTTATTCCCTCAATAAATTGAAACCCCCTTACCGAAGCTCCAATTCCCCCATTTTAAATCTAAGACACCATGTCCTTCCCCAAATTATTGTTTTAAGCCTTTATGTGTTTTTTTTCATTTTTTTTTTTGAGAAACCCTTTGATACTCCAGGTTTTTTTATTTCAATAACCTAATGTCCTAACTTTATTATAATATTCTTTTGTTTTTGTTTGGGGTTTTTTTTTTTTTTTAAATTAGTTTCTTTTTCCTGAAATGGAATAAATTGCAAAACCCAACCGGTTAATTTGTCAATTCAATTTTTAAAATTATGGGCCAAGGCCCATCACAATATTTCTTTGAAAATTTGAAATTAATTGACAAAAATAGTTTTCCTTTTTTTGACATTAAAATTACAAGATTAAGGTACCTATTGAAAAAAATTTAATAAGTGACCCATAAATTTTTTTCCTTTTAAAAAGGAACACAATACAAAAGTATTCTTAAATGAAAGAAAATTTCCCTATGAATTTTGGATTTGAAAAAGGCCGCAATATTTTAAATTCTTACCAACCTGGTTAAAAGCTAAATTAGGAAATTTGAAAAATTTGATTAACATTTTATGAAAACCCTTAAAACGATAAATGAAAATTTTATAAAACAATAAAATGAAATAGTTTTTTCTATAACGTTTCTTAAAATAGTAGGAAATTGTGTTTTCTATTTTTAACAATTTAATTAATTTTCTAGCAAAAAAACATCTTTTTATAAAACAAAAAAAAGTCCCAAAACAAAAAATCCCTTCATTCATGTTTTAATTGTTTTAAATTTTTCCTCGTGTGGGGGAAAATACCTATAATCACAAACCGGGGAAAGTTAAGGCCAATCTGGACAATTTCCATTTCGGGCCTTACTAAATTTAATCAACTAATAGCCAAATTTCAAAATAACAATAACAGAAGATACAAAACAAACAACCCACCACCCTTCACACCTTCACTTCAAAGAGGATTCAGCCTTATTTTTTTAATATGATCAGTTTACAAATATGAAGCCTTGCACATTGGAAAGCCTCATAAAGATTTGAATAACTATTCCAGAACGCATTTTGTCTTCAACAATTGCTACCAAACTAAGCTGAAAGACAAGATTTTATTAATAAGAGTAATTATTGCGAAAACATGTTTTAAAGAAGACATATAAAATACAATCACCAATTTATTTTTATACTTAGCAAGAATATTGAATGCATAAAAGTTTTCATTTTCTATAGTACCACAGTTTAAGAAAACCAAGTCTAATAGTAACTAAATTTTATAACAACATTCAAATATCACACTTTAAATCAATCTAATTAGTTCCAATATTTACACTGTTTAAACACAATCTATAGTCCCTTATTTTTTTTAGTTATTCGAGCAATACATGAACATCCAAATATTCTGCAAAAAAAATGTTAAGTCCTTACATGATTTCAAAACTTAACATTTTAGGTTCATGTCTTCTTAATATTTTCAAATTTTTTTTCCATGCTATTCTTATTTTCATTTTTTTTTTTCCTTGCTAAATTTTATAACTCTTACAAGATGATTGTAATAAATAAAGTTTGTAGTATTGAATTTAAAAAAGATGTTGTTGTTAATTGATTCAATGAAATCTTTAGAATGCCACTTTCATTGCATCTTTAAAATTCATTTACGAACATATGTCATTAGACATAATGTCATTATTAATTCTTGGATTTATTTTTATGAGTAAGAGTCATGAGTCATGATAATTTTAAATTTCTTTCACAAAAGTAGCCCATAATAAACCTATGAGAACTCTGCTATCATTCATACACTTAGTTTTAAATTCATTTTAAAAAATGACAGGAACCACTGTGTGGATCTGAGATGGCTTAATGGCTAGAGATCCTTGCTTCTCAACCTCGTGGACTATGGAATGAGTTTATTCCCTAAGACCTACATGGAGAGAGAACCCATCCTGCAAGTTCCTCTGTGATCACCACCCTCATTCTGTGGCACACACATAAACAACACACACACACAACACAAACAAACAAAATTCAAAAAAAAGTCCAAAAATATCTATGTATGAAATCTTGTTCCAAATCTTGTTTATTTTCTGCTCTGGAAAAAGCAGTTGCTCTTTTCTGAGAACATCATTGCAATTTGTAAGTCCACCTACTGAAAGAATTAAGCAAACCTAACTCTTTACTAACACTTTAGTAACTACAAGTCTTTAGAAAGACCAAAAGGCAGATACTTTCCTTTTATCCTCCTATTAGGTTGCCTTGTTCAACCTAAACATGAGGGAGATGTCTAGTCTTACTGCAACTTGACATGTCCTATTTGGTTGATATCCATGAGAGGCCTGCCCTTTTCTGAAGATAGGAGAGGATGGGTAGGGCAGGACAAAACACTACTTGGAGGAGAGGAGGAGTAGAAACTGTGGTTGGATTGTAATATATGAAAGAAGGATAAATTAATTTAAAAAAAAATAGTAGATACTCTTCTGGTCTTGAGAAGTTTGGATTGAAAAGGGCAACTGGTGTGCAAGAGCAACCTTGAAATTACCTGTTGTTTTAGTTATGGATTCTAGTCCTGTGATGAAAATGCCATGATCAAAATCATCTTGGAAGAAAGGGTTTATTGCAGGTTACAATGTAGTTTATCCAGGGAAGTCAAGCCAGTAACTCAAACAGGGCAGGAACCTGGAGGCCATGAAGGAACACTGCTTATTGGGTTGCTCTTCATGGTTTGCTATGCCTTCTTTATTATAGCAGAGGCACAGTGACCTGGGTCCCCACATATCAATTATGAAAATAAATCACAGGTTTGCCTTCAGGTCAGACTAGTTGTGGGCATTTTCTAAACCACAGGTTCCTTTTCTAAAATGACTCTAACTTGTGTCAAGTTGACAGAAAGCTAGCTTAACTACTTTTCTCTATAATTGTAAAAGTATTTCTTTAGCTCCTCCAAAGATGGAAAAGTTTCACCAATGCCAAAACCTGAGAATGTATTTTTGTGATATTATATGGTTATATTTGGTAGCTTTTTTTTTTTTTTGGAACTTTTATTTACATTTCAGGTATTTTCCCCTTACCCCCTTTCCCCTCCCTCCCAGGAACTCCCTATCCATTCCCCCATTTCAGGTATTTTCCCCTTACCCCCTTTCCCCTCCCTCCCAGGAACTCCCTATCCATTCCCCCCTCCTCCTGCCTCTATGATGGTGTACCCTCACCCACCCTCCCCCGTACCTCACCTCCCCACCCTCGAATACCCCCCCCCACAATGTCCAGCCTTCATGGGACCCAGAATCTCTTCTCCCACTTATAAATAGTTCCCTTGCATATATAGCTGGAGCCATGGGTCCCTCCATAAGCACTCCCAGGCAGGTGGTTTAGACCCTGGGGGCTCTGGTTGGTTGGTATTGTTGCTCTCCTCGTGGGGTCCTGTACCCTTTCGACTCCTTCAGTCTTCACTCTATCTTCTCTATTGGGAACCCCATGATCAGTTTAATGGTTAGCTGTGAGCATCTGCCTCTGAATATGTCAGACTCTTGCAGACCTCTAAGGAGACAGTTATGTTAGGCTCCTGTCAGCATGCACCTCCTGACACCCACATCAGCATCTACCTTTGGTGACTGCACATGGGATGGATAGCCAGGTGGAATGGCCTGCAGACGGCCCCTCCTTCGGTTTCTGTCCTGCACTTTGCATCCATATTTGCTCCCTTGAGTATTTTGTTACTTCTTCTAAGAGGGACTGTAGGCCCCCCCCAACACTTGGTCTTCATTCTTCATGAGCTTTATGTGGTCTGTGATTTGAATCTTGGGTGTTTCAAGCTTCTGGGTTAAAGTCCAATAATCAGTGAGTGAATACCGTATGTTCTTTTGTGATTGGGTTACCTCACTCAGGATGATATTTTCTAGTTCCATCCATTTATATAAGAATTTATCGAATTCATTGTTTTTAATAGCTGAGTAATATTCCATTGTGTAAATGTACCACATTTTTTGTATCCATTGCTCTGTTGAAGGGCATCTGGGTTCTTGCCAGTTTCTGGCTATTTTAAATAAAGCTGCTATGAACATAGTGGAGCATATGTCCTTGTTATGTGTTAGAGCATCTTCTGGGTATATGCCCAGGAGTGGTATAGCTGGATCCTCAGGTAGTGATATGTCCAATTTTCTGAGGAACCACCAGACTGTTTTCCATATTGGTTGCACCATCTTGCAATCCCAACAACAATGGAGGAGTGTTCCTCTTTCTCCACATCCTAGCCAGCATCTACTATCACCTGAGTTTTTGATCTTAGTCATTCTGACTGGTGTGAGGTGGAATCTCAGGGTTGTTTTGATTTGCATTTCCCTGATGACTAGGGATGCTGAACATTTCTTTAGGTGCTTCTCGACCATTCGTATTTCCTCAGTTGAGAATTCTTTCTTTAGCTCCATACCCCATTTTTTAATAGGGTTATTTGGTTATCTAGAGCCTAATTTCTTGAGTTCTTTGTATATATTGGATATTAGTCCTCTATCAGATGTGGGATTGGTAAAGATCTTTTCCCATCTGTTGGTTGCCATTTTGTCCTATTGACAGTGTCCTTTGCCTTACAGAAACTTTACAATTTTATGTAGTCCCATTTGTCAATTCTTGATCTTAGAGCACAAGCCATTGCTGTTCTCTTCAGGAACTTTTCCCTGTGCCTAGGTGTTCGAGGGTCTTCCCCACCTTCTCATCTATTAGTTTCAGTGTGTCTGGTTTTATGTGAAGGTCCTTTATCCACTTGGACTTGAGCTTCATACACGGAGATAAGAATGGATCGATTTGCATTCTTCTGCATGTTGTCCTCCAGTTGAACCAGCACCATTTATTGAAAATGCTGTCCTTGTTCAACTGGATGGTTTTAGCTCCTTTGTCAAAGATCAAATGACCACAGGTGTGTGGGTTCATTTCTGGGTCTTCAAATCTATTCCACTGATCTTCCTGCCTGTCTCTGTACCAATACCAGGCAGTTTTTATCACTATTGCTCTGTAGTACAGCTTGAGGTCAGGGATGGTGATTCCTCCAGAAGTTCTTTTATTGTTGAGAATGGTTTTCGCTATCCTGGGTTTTTTGTTATTCCAAATAAATTTGAGAATTTCTCTTTCTAGCTCAGTAAAGAATTGAGTTGATATTTTAATGGGGATTTCATTGAATCTATAGATTGCTTTTGGCAAAATGCCCATTTTTACTACACCCACCAGCCTGAGGTGGCACATTGCTGTAGTGCTCGCGCTCTGTCGCTAGGGCACTCTGTCTATCCCGAGTTTGATCCCACTGTCCTTCAGTGGGAAAAAAAAAACAAACAAAACTATATTTGGTAGCATTAAGCATTCTATTAACTAGGAATATCTGTCATTAAAATGAAATATGTGCTATAGCTATAATTTCTAGTTTTATTTATTTTATAATGTGATTCCATCTTAATTTTAACCTCAGTATTTAAAGTGTATAATTAGGCTAGGAAGTAAATATAATTGACATAGCACCTATTAAGAATAAGAGATTACTAGTGGCAAGTAACATCATCTGTCTGTGACATAGAAGGCAAAACCCTTCCTAAAGTGAAAAGTTTTATGGACATATAGTGCTCTACCTTTTTGGAAAAAGGGAACACCCACTGTCTTCCAATTTTTGAATGCTAGGCATTGTTATAATTCAGAATGGAAACAATTTTATGAAGCATCTTTGTGCTGGTTATAACACTATTTTGATAAAGTATTAGTATACTGTAAGGTTCATAATGAAATTTACCAAATAATTCTGTTCAAACTCTTCATAGACCTGTAGATCTGCCATAGAGTATTTTTAAATTTTAGTGCTTTGGTTTTATATAATAGTTCACTCCTAATTCACAAAATGTCTTTATGCTATATTTCTGATATTACAAAAATAGCATTTTTCATAAAAAGCATCTTTCTGCATCCCAATATTTTATAGGGAACACTATTTTTGGTATGGGGAATGTGTATATAAGAAGAATACATTTTGAGTATTTTAATTATAATTTTAAAATTACTTTCATTGAAGTACACATAGACATTTATCCAAAATTCTGAATAAGAATCACAAAAACCTTATCATTTGCCTACAAAGATTTACAGTATGAGAGAAGAACATGAAAAATGAGCTGAACTACTACTTTATGCACTGTTACTTTGATATAATATTAGCAGTTTTCTTTGGTGAGGATAATTTGCATATAAAAATATCTTTTGAGTATAACTGTGATTGAAAAATTATTTTTCATTAAAGTGTAAAATTGTAATTTTTTTCAAAATCCTGAATTGAAATCAGAAACAAGCTTATTACAAAATAATTTTCTGTAGAAAGCATGACTTTTATGATTTTTTAATAATTTTCTGTAGAAAGTAAGGACTTTTATGATTTTAAAGGTAGAAAATACAAATTTACTGATTGGTGTGTGGCTTTCTGCTCTGTCGTTTAGATATAATGTTATTTATGAAACCAGTGCATAGTGCACTTCTCTAACTGTAATACCACACATGTGCAGTTGCTCCTCTGTCTCCTCTGCCAAGTAGTGTCAACCTGACATTTAAATAACAATGTCTATTCTAGTTTCTGAGAATCTCAAGAATATTATTAGGCAGTCAAAGTAATTAACAAATGTTATCTTCCTTATTCTAGTAGGCAACAAAAGCAAAATAGCAAAGTTTCCAGTCTAAACAGAAAAATTTGAAACCCGAGGAGAAAAACATTCATGGTTTGCAAAGTCTTAAAACAAATAAAATTTCAAGGTGATTAAAACTATTATCAAGTTTCTAAATAGAAATCTAACCTTGGATATTAATCTAAAAGTATATTTACATTAGTAATTAATTTGAAGATATGTATAATGCCATTTTATTATAACAAACAATATTTCATAAATAAATTGCATTTGTAGCAATTAATGATCCTGGTGAGGAAATTCATTTCATTAAAAAAATGTCTAAAGTAGGAGATTATTTACTATCAAATATAAGTACATTTAGACTTAGAAATCTTTAGAAACAAACAAAAAGGAATAAAATTATTTCCAAAATGGAGGCAGTACAGCACTACGAAACACAGCTTTCATGAAGGCTGGGTGCTTCAGTCTCAGGCTGAAAACAGTGTTCAGTCTCATATCTCTCCTAATAGAGTTTTAATTACTTTTCACACAGTACAGTGGCTTCATCCCCATCCTCCATCACACACCAAAAATACAAATCAATCATGGTATTGACCAGTCTCAGAACTAATAATTCTCCAGGGAAACTTATTCATGCACAAGTCATTTCTGAAAAGGTGATCAATGCTTAAAGTAAGTGTAGGTGTTTCATGCCTCGGTTCTTCAAATTATCAAATGATAAAATAATCCAAAAGGGGAGAAACTGTTTTCAAAGAAACATTATGGCCACATTACATGCCTGCTCAAGTTTTGAGTTTTTTTACTTAAGTTTTTAAAATTTTGGAACATGTTTTTTCCTCTGCCCGGCTCTTCTTAGATTTTCCCCTTCTCCTTATCAACCTAACTTCATTCTCTCTCAATCTCTCTCTCTCTCTTTCTCTCTCTTTCTCTCTCTTTCTCTCTCTCTCTCTCTCTCTCTCTCTCTCTCTCTCTCATGTTGTGTGTGTGTGTGTGTGTATGTGTGTGTCTCTGTCTCTGTCTTTATCTCTATCTATATAGAGCTAAAAGCAAAACAAAAAACAAAACATCCAATAGGATCAAAAATACAAAAGAATGATTCAAGAGAGAGCTACATAATGACTGAAAATTATTTTTTATATACCATTTACTATATGATAATACCAGTTACTATAAATTTTTATTTTATTATACTGAAAAATATTATTAGAGACAGTTAACAGATAAAGGAACTGAAGATCAGTTTGGATAGAGGTATTACATTTCCATTAGGAAAAAATACATGTATGTATGGCATAATAGCAGGAGTAAAGCTGTCTGTCTAGAGGGACACAGGGGACTAGAAGGAGTAGATTGTTTTGAATTATCATATCTATATTTAATTATGCATTTAGTTAGTTTCATAAATCTATATAGATTTAAGTTTTAAGATGGTCCAAATATCAGTTGTATCCTGTGTGTGTGTTTGCACGTGTATGCATGTACATGTTTATGTGAGTTCTAGAAATCAAACTCAGGTTTCTAGGCTTGTTCAGGAAGGACTTTAACATACTGAGCCAGTATTGGTGCTCAACTTTTTTAATCTAGTAATTTCTGTCTCTGTCTCATTTTCTAATTAATGCAATATCTCTAAATGTATTTAACTCATGCTTATCCTCTTTTCATACTTCCTTCAAAATAATTGGATATTAGGTAATACATAATTTTACACATAAACACAGTTTATGCATGTGTACATTTTAAAAAGGATATTAATATCACTTTAAAAAATAAAAGTGTGCCGGGCAGTGGTGGCGCACATCTTTAATCCCAGCACTTGGAGGCAGAGGTAGGTGGATTTCTGAGTTCGAGGCCAGCCTGGTCTACAGAGTGAGTTTCAGGACAGCCAGGGCTACACAGAGAAACCATGTCTCAAAAAAAAAAAAAAAAAAAACAAGAGAGAGAGAGAGAGATTTGCCTTGGTTATGGTATCTGTTCACAGCAGTAAAACCCTAACTAAGATACACAATAATCTGTTAGAAAAACAAATGTTGGCTTAGGGAGCTGTATATCATTTGCACAAAATTCTCATTATTCCATTTCTTCTCCCTGCTATAGGAATGGTAGTCAGTATGTAGCAATTTAAACTTTGTATGGAGCCCATAAGTTTGATTATAAATCACACTTGCAGTAATGTGATATTCTATCACAGGAAATCCTAGAAAAGCAAAAGCAAATGATAAGACTGTCCCCTAGAAGACAGTGGGAAATGAGACTGAATCCCTATAAGAAATTATGTGCATCAGAGATTTCTTCAGATACTAATGCTATAATCCCTGAGAAACTTGATATGTCAGGGCTCAGATAGGAAGGATAACTGTCTTAAACAATGAAGCACTGATCAGTAATCTTTATATTATTGGGGAAGCTAGTGGTAAAAGCAGAAAATGTGTCAAACAAGAGGTCAATTAAAACTCTTCCTATTCCAACTAAAAAGGAATTTCCTATCACTCTAGAATATCTCCCAGTTCTATCCATGAAAATTCATCGAAAGACTTTTATTCCTTATAGAGCACCCACTTGAGAAAGACAAAGCTACTGTAGCAATCAAAAAAGTGTCCAGTTGTAATCTCTCTACCCTTTGCTTTTGGGAATCTTCATCTCTCAAGTTCACTAACTCCCCATTCCTACCCAACTTCTCCCATAACAAATGATATTTCTGCAAATAATTTTCTCATGATTTTATGTGAGAAGATTCTGGTGGGTTAGGAAACTGTCTTTTACGGCTGACATATACTTATCTGCCATGGCTGAACAGAGAACTCTCTACAGATGATTTATCTCAGTCTTCAACTAATATTAGATTTTATGTATGAATATGGTAGCAAATGTACTATAGTTTTAATAATTGTTAAACCATACTCTCTCAAGCTATACACTTAATTCTAAGACAAATCTTGTCAATAAAGACATAAATCAGGATTCAACTATTATCTAAATTTTTAAGTTAATTTTAAGAGAACTCAGGAAAATAAGAAAGGAGTCTCCAATACCAAATTAGGAAGCTTCATATTCGTATTTGTTTCTTTAAATATAGCCAGCACACCCACAATTAAACTACCAAACAAAGTTGGGGAGTAATGACATATGGAACAATGACACATCTTGAAATTTGAAGTATTTCACTTACCAGCCACAAAAAGAATGGCATATTCCAAATGCATTTCGCCCTGTTCCAACTACAGCATATACCAGAGTGCTGCCTACATTCTCAAAAAGGGACCAATTGGCCATAAAATATCTTGCCTCAAGGACTACTGGTGGAAGTAAATATAAAAAACTTAGAAGGGAGATGGAAATAATCATGGGAAGGAGGGATCTGGGAAGGAGAGGGGAAGGGGGAGGGGACATAGGACATAGGGAACAGGATCAGGAATGGGGGATGGACAGGAGAGAAGTTTAGAGGGCCAAGAGAATGAATGGAGATAGCAGCATCAGGGAGTGGAAGTGGGGGACCCTCTAGAAATTACCAGAGACTCTGGAGGTGAGAGGCTCTAAAGATTCAAGGGGGATGACCTTAGCCAAAATGCTCAACATTAGGGAGAAGGAACTTGAAGAATCCACCTCCAGTAGACAGAAAAGACCTCAATCAGAGTGACAGAGTTACTAACCCATAATCAAAATTTCTGACCCAGAACTGTTCCTGTCTAAAAGAACTGCAGGGACAAAAATGACGAAAAAAACTAAAGGAAAGGTGGTCCAATGACAGGCCCAACTTGGGATTCATCTCATAGGAGGGCACCAAGGCCTGACACTATTACTAATGCTATTATATACTTACAGAGAGAGTCTGGCATGGCTGTCCTCTGAGAGGCCCTACCAGCAGCTTTCTGAGACAAAAGCAAATACTTAGAGTCAACCATTGAACTGAAGTTGGGATCCCTATGATTGAATTTCTTGAAGGATTGAAGAAGCTAAAAAGTAGAGTGACCTCATAGGAACACTAGCAGTTTCAACTTACCCAGAGCCAGGGAGATCGAAGAGACTGAGTCACCAACCAGGAGCATACACTGGCACAAATATAGCATAGGTCTGCCTTGTCAGATCTTAGTGGGACAATATGCTCTTAATCCTTGAGAGACTTGAGGCCCCAGGGAAGGAGAAGGCCAGGTGGGGGAGCACACTCTTGGGGGCAAGCAGGAGGAGGAATGGGATGAGAAACAGTGGGAGAGGGAATGGAGGTCAGGGACAATGCCAGGAATGTAAATAAATAAATAAATAAATAAGTCTCTTCCATTTCTAATAGGTATTTGTCATTTACAATGCAAATTACTCCTTTCATAATGAGACTTAAAATACCAAGAGGCAGCTTTCAGGTACAATGGTAGGCATCTTATGGAGGTAAAATCATGGAAAACAGAAAAAAATAGCATATTCATTATTATTCATTTCTATATGTCATTTTTGTGTCAAGCCTCATGACTTAAGAAAATTAGTTTCTCAGTCATTTGATATTTTCCATTTTTATAATGACTTAAAGATTCAGAAGCATGAACAGAGACATCTGTCTCTATAATAGAAAAATATTTACTAATAGAGTAAAGTATTCACAGTTAATAACATTATTCATATGCCTACTGACTCATTTTCAAAAATGGTACATATTTTAAAGTAAAAAACAATGCATTGTCATCTGAAAATATCCTTTGCTTTTGATCATAATCACAGTGATATATATTTAGTAGTTTAAAAAGTATGTAAGAATCCAAATGTCAACTTTGAATAAGAAGACCTGAAAATACCCTTTGGTAATCATAATTAATTCCTCACTAATAAAGAATTATATAACTACTTATGAAGAATGAACACAAGGAGGAAGATAATTCTGGTTACAGATACACAGCAAACAAGTGTCCTTAGTGTGACATAAAATAGAACCCTGGCCAGTGAGATGAATTTGTAGGTAAAGGGGCTTGTGCCAAGCCTGACTATCTGAGTTCAATCCCAGAAACACAATGTTGAAAGGAAAGGACTCACACAACTTGTACTCTGACCTTCACACATGCTATAGTACACACAACCCCCTCAATAACAATAGTTGTAAAATAAAATCATGAAGTGGCTTCTCTTAAAAGCACATGAGTTTTTTAATTTCTGTGGGAAATCTAACTACCAGCTCACCTGACAGAAGTTCTATGTTTTATTTTGTATCCTTTCACCTTTGCCCTGTATTCTATGCAACACTATGTACTAGTTTACATTAAACCCATAGACAATAATCATAATTATTACAAATTCTCTCATTTATAGCTAGACTTTAAGGCCTATCAAGATAATCATCCCTTCCTTGCTACTTAATCCCAACCAGCATACTTCTGAAACCCTTTTCAATAATAGCAGTTATTTTTCATAGATTGAGGCTAACATTTCTATTCATCTCTTAGCAAAATGCTGGCACATGAAAACAGCTGAACAGACATCTATCAAGCAAATAATAAATACATTTTTAGAAATAAGTCCCAGCTGGTTCCTGAAAGATATTCAATTTCTCAATGGTTAAAAGAAGTATTTTGAAATGCATTCTCCCATTTAATTTTTTCAGTACACCAATATAGGCCATACTCTGATATTCTTACTTCTAAATTTTAGGAATAGAAGGAATAGAAAAAGAAGCATTTAATCAATGAATACACATTTATTAATAATCTGCCATACACTAGGCATTGATTCTTAAATAGGCAAAAACACTAAAAGTAATCTGTATTTATCATCATAACATTCAAGTTCTCTCTTGATCCCCACAGAAATGTTCCTTTCTTCTGGATATTGGAATAATTTGAAAACTCTTCATAATAAAAATAATTAGTTCTACAGCCCAGGGGCCTAACATAGTATTTCACATATAAAATGTGCTTGGAAAATATTTTTGAATAAATTAATGAGTTAACAAAGCTAACAGATTGTTTTATATTCTTAAACTTTTAAAATGTACATTCTCTTTCTAGGGTTATAGTATGTCTGTTCCATTTAAGTGATTGTGGATGAGTAATTCTTAGGTGTTCCACTTTGTCCTATGATCCTGAGTGTTGCCATTTTCTCATAATTACTATGTCTAGTCTTACAAAACAGAAAAGAACCTCAACTATTCATACATGCTATAATTACTCCAAACACATGCTTTTGGGAGCAAGGAGTCAGAAGAAGAGCACTAGTGAGTTATAAATGTGCCAAAGTCTCATCTCTCCCTAGGCTTCAGATACACTATCTATAAAGGACAATATGTGGAAATGAAGAAATTGCATGAGAATGGTCTCTATTAACCAATAGAGAAACCAACCTTTCTCTGACACTATCTGCATACTGTGAACCTATGGGCAGTGTTTCAAAACTGAATAAACACTTTCTGTTATTGTTGTGATATTTATATACTTTGGGATGCACAGTAAGATTTCTTTTAGAACTAACATTTTAACTAATTTATTTATTTATTCACGTTATATACCAATTGCTGCCCCCACCCTCCTCTTAGTCCCCACCTCAGAAGTCCCTCTCCACCTCACCTCCCCTCTTCTCCTCTGACAGGGTGGAGGCCCCCCTTGATACCCTTCAGCCTGGCACATCAAGTCTCTGTAGGTTTAGATGTATCCTCACTCACTGAAGCCAGACAAGACAGCCCAGTTAGGGGAACAGATTCCACAGGCAGGCAACAGCTTTAGGGGCAGCTCCTACTCCACTTATGGGGATCACGTGAAGATCTGAGCTTTACATCTACTACATATATATGAGGGACCTAGCAGCTGGTGTATGCTCTTTGGTTGGTGGTTCAGTCTCTGGGAGCCATGAAGTGTCCAGGTTAGTTGACTCAGTTGGTTTTCCTGTCTAGTTCCATCCCCTCCAGAGCCCTCAATCCTTCCTCTAATTCTTCCTTAAGACTCACCTGAGCTCTGTCTAATGTTTGGTTGTGGGTGTCTACATCTGTTTCAGTCAACTACTAGGTGGAGCCTGTCAGATGACAGCCATGCTAGATGCATGTCTGCAAGTATAAGAAAGTATATATCATTAATAGTGTCAGGGACTGGTGCTCACCCATAGGATGGGTTTCAAGTTGGGCAGGTTAATGGTTGACCATTGCCTCAGTATCTGTTCCATATTGTCCCTACATTTCTTCTGAATAGGAAGAATTTGGGGTCAAAAGTTTTATGAGTGGGTTGATGTCTTTATCCCTCCACTGAAGGTACTGCCTGACTACTGGAGGTGGCCACTTAAGAGAGATAACCATGTTGTCATTATTAAATTCCACATTAAATGGGGAGAATGAATTATAAATAAATTAAACACACATACCCAACTTGTTTGGATTTAGCAGAAGAGTGGACCCCCCAGCTGCTCCTTGGATTAAATCATAGGATTCTCTGCCCTAGCCTGAGATTTAGACCCAAAAGCCAGGAAAGAAAGTTGTGGAAAAATCATTGATTGACAATTGAAAAGGATTTTAGCCTCAGTCACAACTATCAAGAGAGGGGATAGAGTCACTGAAAACTGGATTCTCCCCACTAAGAACCCTGGGTTGTTGGTTTTATTTTCTTGCTCTTTTAAATTAAATTATTCTCATACAATATATTTCGAACATATTTTTGTTACAGTAATACATCTTCATTCTCTAAATGCTGAAAAGGTATTCCTAAATCAGTCAAAGATTATCAAGGCCTCTCCACAGAAGAGCACTAACCCTGTCAATAACACTTGACAGGAAGAGCTTTGATGCAAAGCTCCACTTTCTGGCTCCGGTGTTTTTACAAACAGAGGAGTTCCACATGTCCTGACTTAATGAACACAAAGGTCAGTGAGAATTTTCCAGTAAGGCTGTCATTTAGAATATTTGCAAATCTTCTCTATTGATGCTGTAGCCAGCAGGTTTTCTACTGTTTTCCCCTCCACTGAAGAACAGGGGAAAGGGATAACCAAACAGAAACAGACTTATTCAGTCTCAGATTGAGGAAAGTTAAATAGACCTCTCATCTCATAACCTCCAACTTAGGGGTAGATTAGGTTTTGATGGACTATATGAGACAGTAACTGGGAAATCCCTTGCTCAATAGAAAATGAAGGCATAAGTGGCTTGTCCCCCATTTACATGTGTATCTAAGCAGATCAAAAAAGAAATTAAGCCTTTTTTTCCTCAGGCAAATCAGTACTTGGAGGACTTTTGATTTCCCATATATCCTTTAAGCATCAGAGAAACATTGTAATTTCATATTTTTTGTCTTCTCTGTTATAATATTTTCTATTTGAATCTCCAGTTTTTTAGTGATTCTGCTACAGTTTATCCTTTTCATTTTTCCCAACTCCACCAAGGTATAATTGATAAATAAAACATTCATATTAAAGCTGTATCATGGGATAATTATTATATGCATACATAATGAAGTGAACTCCACATACATATACATAGAAATATTATCACATGCTGACAATGATATTGAACTTTGCTGACAATTGTATGCAATGCTATGTCTTAATATTTGTCATGAATTACCTTAAATCCAACATCTATGTTGTCTCTTTTCTATAAATGTGTGATTTTTTTGGCTTTTAATATTAAAACATAATATTAAATTTTAATTTAATTTAATTTAATTTAATTTAATTTAATTTTAATATTAAAACAAGATGGGCGTGGCAGTTCATGACTGTAATCACAGCATAGGAGGAATATAATGAGGTTGAAGGAACTGCAAGTTACAGGGTGATTTCCAGACCAACCTGTGTTGGAGTGAAGCCTTGTCTCACAAAAGAAAACAAACTTAAAGGGAATACAGCAGAATATTGCACCATTTTATAGAATATTGCAAAATTGCACAGCAAACATGCAAAAATATTTCCCAGGAATGTCTTGAATACTGATAAATCCAAGTTTCCTATTCTGATAATGGACCAACACAGAATTAGAGGGACAAAGAATGAAACAAAGAAACTAAGGGAATACAGGATCAAAATGAGTAATGCAACGAGCTAGTCACAGATAACACTGGTAATGAAAATATAAGAGGCCTTAGGTTACTGCATAAATCAATGGCTCATTTTTCTCTACTGTCTAAGCATCATCTAAGCTAACAGTTAATGATAAATCAATCACACATTTTTAGTAAAAACAAGAAAAATTTCTATAGATACAGATACACCAATGCATGTTTTTTACATTTTTTGTTTGTTTGTTGAACATGAGGTTCACTCTGCATCCAAGACAGTGAAGAACTCTCTATACAGCCGACTTGCAATCCTTTTGACTCAGCCCCCAAGTAGTGGGAAAACTGTTGCTACAATGCCCAGCTTGTAGACATGATTTTGATTTCTAAAAGAGCTGCACTTTTGTGGAGGAAGAAGAGGAAGACATGGCAGGGTCTCATGTGACCCACGCTTCAAGCTCATTATGTAGGTGTGGCATTGAACACCTGATCATCTTGCCTCTAGCCCCACAAGGGTTAGGATTACATGTATGAACCATCAAGATAGTGAATTAGATTCAAAGTAAGTCTAGGTTTTTTGGAGGTGAGGTATCATTTGAAAATCTGAGAACCTAAAATATAATTTCCTTTTAATCTTCCCTGTCTGCAGTTCCATTTATCATCATCCTTTACCTACAATTTAGATAGTCACTTAGCTTTGAGAAGAAAGACCACTAATTTGACATTTGTTGCCATTCTCAGTAATTATTTTCTGAGTTTTCACTAGACCAATCTCTGGAACAATTACATTACATGTGGGATATTCAATACTGATGAACCTTATTAGCTAGGCCTAGTCTTTTATGTCAGAGTTACACCAAGTTATTATTTAAGGATCTAAAGAGAACCATTACATAGTCATAAAAACACTTATCCGTTATATTATTTCATTGATGTATATATTACAATTAATAACATATGAAATTCCTAAAGTATTCAACTTGATGGATCATTGATAATTTATATATGTATTTGTAGCCATCACCTAAGATATGCTCTGCCCCCATCAAAAGATAGAGATTTTTAAAAAAAGACATTGCACTAACAATATACTGATGTAAATAGAAAATCACTGAAAATTTCAGGAATAAATTAATAATGTGATTGTATTTTAAATGAGTAGCATGAACCGATACTAGGAATCTCATTTGAGAGACTATGGAATTTTGGAATATAACAGGACAAGGCAGCATACAACTGACAAACTAAAAATATTTGCAACAATCAGAGAAATGCAAATCAAACCTATATTCAGACTCATTTTTACACCAATCAGAATGGACATTATCAAAATTACATAAAACCAAGTTTTGTTAGGATGCAGGGGATTAAGAACCCTTATACAAGCTTAGTAAGTTAACCTAGTCATTGTGGAAATAACTATAAACCCTGTTGAGAGTCAAGAAGATGGCCCAGGGTATAAAGTCTGATGATCTCAATTTGATACTCAGGTTCCACATGGCAAAAGAAGAGAACTCACTCCCACAAACTGTTCTCTGACCTTAACACTGTGACATGCACTTATGAGAAAAAAAAAAAAAAAAAAAACGAACACATATACACACAAATCCATTAATAATTAATTTAAAATATTAAATACATAAAGCTTCTTCAAGACCTATAAAATAAGTAAAATGGAGGCAATCTAAAAACAGAAATGAAACAAATAGTAAAGAGAAGAGGAATACAAGAGGTAGTGGAGAGTGGATACAATAAAAGTGTATGGTGTACATGTAAAGATCACTATTAAACCAATCAGTTAGTATAATAATTATTTGTCAACAATAAAAATAAGCCAAAAGCAGAATTAGAAAGTGTCAAAGCTATACTACTCCTGAGTATATATGTGGGGTTATCAAAGTCAGTATGCAATAGAGATATCTGCATTCAGATGTTCAGTATGGCATTATTTAACATAACCAAATTATAGAATAAGCCTAAGCTTATACTAATAAGCTCATCACCAGATTTTATGTATATAAACCCCCAAACATAAGTAAAAAGGAGATGATCTGGAAATAAGAATAATATAATTTTTTATATATTAGAAAATGCCATGTATATTCAATAAAATTTTATTTTGCCATAAATAATGAAATTATTTTCTTGCTGGAAAATTAATGAAACTGGAGATCACTGCATCACTATGTTAAGCAAAATATGTCAGTGACAAATACAAGTAGCATGTGTCTTCTTTTATATGAAATTTAGAAGAGAAATGAGTATATTAAAATGGAACTACTAGGGAAGTGAATAGGAAACAAGGAGTTAAGTAAACAGAGTAGAGATCAACACAGAGATGCATATGATCAAATTACATTATATTCATTATGATAATGTCATTATAAACTCATTGCTTTGTACAATTAATAGATCATAACTTTAGAAACAGACATGAAAAACTGATTGCGTTTAGGCTTTCATCTCTAAGACAAAATATCCCAAATAAAACAACTTAAGGTTGTAGTTTATCTCATGGTTTCAGAAGGTTCAGTTCATGGTCATTTGGTATCATGCATTTAGACATAACATCGTGCTGGCAAAAGTATATGGCAGGAGGCATTTCTTCACCCCATAGTGTTCAGAAACAATAGAACAATCATGACAAAATATATTTTCCAAAGACCTACTCACTATAACTAGGCATCATATTCTGCTTATCTCCAGTTGTCAATAATGCCATCAAGGGATTAATTCATTGTTTAGGTCAAAACTCTCAGGATCCAAGAACTTTCCCAAAGCACAAGAGCTAACAAACAAGCCTCCAATACATAAAACTGTGGAGAATACATAATGTTCAAACTGTAACACAGCTATTCCCCTAGAATAGCAGAGATACTTCATACTTGCAAAAGAAAGAGGTAAGACATTTAAAATGTTAAAACGAGTGCATGGCTTGCCACAGTGAAACTGATGTGTGAGAAAGACCTATGACTTCTGATGCTAACCCCAGAGGCTGTGTAACTGGGACAGTGTTCAGCCAAGTAGCTGAGTATCTCAATCATCTCCCTCACCTTAGAAAGACTAAGGAGCTTGATCCCACACATGGGAAATCAGAGCACAAAAGATGGCCATAAATTTTTTTGTTTTTGTTGTGAAAAGCAAAGCCCACAATAAAAGGCCCAAAATGTAGCTCGAACATAGTGAAAACACCAAAAAAAGTCTCAATATCGTGATAGAAATCACAGAAGGAGCTTCTAAGCCTGTCTTATCATTAATAAAAGATCTGATCATTGATGAACAGACTCACAGTTTCGTTTTGTTTTACTTAAGGGAGTTTCACTCTCTACAAATCAAGTTCCCACTGAAGAATGACTGGACAGAGAAAACGTGTGTGTGTGTGTGTGTGTGTGTGTGTGTGTGTGTGTGTTTGTGTGTGTGTGTGTGTGTGTGTGTGTGGAGAGAGAGAGAGAGAGAGAGAGAGAGAGAGAGAGAGATTCAGCTATAACAATCAACAAAATACTGCCTTTATAAGAAAATGAATTTAAATTGAGTCATCGTATTAAGTGAATTAAGCAACATTGAAACACACATGAAAATGCCACAATGGAGACATCTCTCCAGCGTCTCTTAGAGAATTTTTAAATAGTTGCTTTATGGAAACAACAAGCTGGAGGGAAAAAAAGGGCAATACTATATTAGAGAAGCATAACATAACTTTGGAAACAACTTGAAAAACATTTTAAAATCCTGGGATGCAAAATATTCACAGTGAAATTTTTTTTTTATTTATTTAAATCACATCGTAATTTGCTTATTTACACAGAGGTTATAAACACAAAAAGGCAGGATGTGGGGAAGGGAATGGCACCGGAGCATAGGTGTTCAGGGGGAGTACAGATACCTTTCAGAACAGGGTATCAGCTGGGTGTAGACTCAGGGGACAGGTCACTATGACTCTGCCTGTGATTCACTTGTCCTTATCTAAGTTGGTACTGTCCACTGAGGCTACCTATTTACAAGGTCTATGACTACTCAGGCTGGTAAATTTCCACAAAAGCTGCCTGTTTACAATAGCTTATAGCCTGCTGTTTCAGTGTTTTTCCACAGAGACCCAAGACTTGATGTTAGCATGCATGTATGTCAGGCCTATTGATGATTTTAGGCCTATGGCTGATTTTAGGCCTTTAGTGTATATGCAGGGCTGCCCCTGACATCTCCTCCCTCTCTAAGTATAGAAGGGCCTTGGCAATTCTATTCTTGCGAACGCAGGGATAGAGGCCTGACCTCCAATAATTGAAAGGGACCTTGTAATGGCTCTGGTCCTCCTGTCATTGTCCAGTGAGGCATGAGGGCCATACCCATCCCGATGTCTTTTTCCTGGAGAGGGGATACTTTTGACATCAATCCCTATGCAGTCAGGCTTGTCCCTCAGGGAATCCAGATAGATATTTTTAAGTTTTATTTATATTCCCTTGCAGTGCTTAGCCTCGCAGCCTAAGCAAGAATTCAGATCACCAGTCAGAGAGTGTTCTGGGTAGCCCCTCTCTGCTTGGTCTAGGGGCGGAAGTCCCCTCTTTTAGGTTGGGTGGAGATGGGTTTGATGAACACCCTGGATAAAGTAACAACCTCATCTTGAGTCTCGTGGTCCTCCATAGCTAACTTATAATAATGTATCTGAATAGGTTTTGCTACCAAATTATCTATCCATTGCACCACAAAGTTAGTCAGCCTATTTAAGGCCTGGGACCAAAAGAATCAGCAAAAATAACCCAATTAATGGTCCCAAGATGGGAGGAAGTGGGGTTGACAACCATGGAGAGGTTGAAAACCAGTCCTTGTACCAGCTCTCATCTTTCTCTTTCTCTCTCTGTCTTTTCTTGGAGCCTTCTCTGACCTTTTTCATGTTCTCTTTAACCATCCCTGTCTTGTCTATGTAAGGGCAATATTCTTCTTTAGGCCTGTACACAGTCAAGAGCTGTATACAGTCTTTTCTATTGTAGAAGAGTAAATCAAGTCCAATAAAGTTCTTTGCAATTTTTGGAGATCATTTCAGACATCAAAACAAGGGATTGCTTCAGATTAGTGATGTCAATCTCTAGCTGTTTGGTGTCCTTGTCAATGGCCCATCAAAGGTCTGAGTAGTATAAGTCTGGAGGCCAGCATCAGGATTAGAGCTTCTACCAGCAGACATCACGGGTGTTTCATTTTTACCTGGAAAGGAAAAAGAAGGGAATTCTCAGGGAGATTTCTCTTCCCTGGAGGTCAATTGTTATTCATCTTATTTATAGTTGGGCCTGGCCTTGTGAGGGTATCTATTTATTCCATTAAACTTTTGGCAGCCATTTAGCTGTGCCTTCTGTGATATCAAACAGGCATATCAGTCCTCAGCCCCATATGAGAACTGGGTCTGGGCCACTCCATTTAAGGGTAAGAGGGACCTTCCACATAGCTATGGCATAGTCTTTAGTGGTCTCAGCGATGCCAGAGGCAGTCAGTAGCAGAATTGCCATGAGCTTAAGTTCACAGTGAAATTTTAAAATACAATAGAATATAGGGCAAGTAGGCTGTGCCAACAGACAGAAGAGCTGGGAAGGTTGAGTGAGCTCAGACCCCAGGAATCTCAGAGATTTCAGATCATCAGGAGTCCAGCCACTTGCTACTCATCTCTGTACCTGCTCTGGAATACATACCCTGACACCCCACTGAGAGGACCACAGGTAGTCAGTCGGTTTATGTAACTCCTGGAAGCAAAAAGAGCATCACTAACATTTCAAACTCAGCCAATAAGAAACACCTACCCCTTAAGTCCCACCCTACTCCTCAATATTTAGATAGTCTCAGTCCACATGAAATAAAGCACACAAGTTATTTCACTGGGGATCATCTAAGAGTGGCTGTCTTTATTGAGGTGTAACATTTGGTAAAGAGTTCTCTCTACTGAAGTATTCACCACTGGATCTTGGATCCACCTGGCTGGCCAAGCTCATGCTGCCACTACTGCCTCTGCTGCTGGCACTACTGACAAGAAACCTGGGACCCTGGCTATCAGTCCTGTGCCAACCAACCTAACTTCTTCACTTCTCTTCTAAGAGCTGTAATACTCCCAGCATTCCTGGCCAGACTGGAGTCCAGTGGAACTTATTAGTTCCTGGCTCTACCTTGCCCTCCTCAGTCCGGTTTGGCATAGAGGTTTCTGATACCCCACTAAGAAGCAGAAGGACAGGGGACCACAATAGAAGGTAATAGCAAAAGGAAAAACAGAAGGAAAGAAAACTGGTCAGCTCAAATAGAGGACTTTTTGTTTGTTTGTTTGTTTTTTGTTTTTTTGAGACAGGATTTCTCTTTGTAGCCCTGGCTGTCCTGAAACTCACTCTGTAGACCAGGACGGCCTCGAACTCAGAAATCCACTTGCCTCTGCCTCCCAAGTGCTGGGATTAAAGGCATGCACCAAGACCATGTAACAACTGCCTGGCAACAAAAGTGTCCTAAAATGTTGAGACAGTATAAAAAGAGCCAATGGTCAGGTTATGGGTTTCAAGAGGGCCTGAGAACATCAATGGGATAATGCTTATTCAAAGAAATAACTGAAAGAATAGATTTAAGTAATCAAATACAGAAAGTTAAAAAGTCCATAAACTGTTTTAACTCAACAAAGTCTACCAAAATGCAAATTATAATTAACCTTTCAAAAGTACAAGCCAAACAAACAATTCACTGGTATAAAAGAATAAAAATAAGGCTGAGGAAATGACTCAGTTGGTAAATTGAAGGACCTGGATTCTTCTAAAGTTTCATTTCACTTCATGTGTATGAAGGTTTTGCCTACATGGATGTTTGTGTACCACTTCCCTAATACCTGTGAAGGTCAGAAGGTGTCAGGTCTCTTGAAACTTGAGTTACAGGCAGTTGTAAGTTGCCTGACAAGGGTACTAGACACACAAATTCAGGTATTTAGGAAGAGCAGCCAGTGCTCTTAACCACGGAGCCATCTATCCAGCCCCAGAAAATGAACTTTGAACTCATGTAAAAAGAAATGTGTGCCTGTAATCCCATAATCTCAGGACAGAAAAGAAAGAAAACAGAGAATTTCTTAGGCTTTCTAGCTAACCAGTCTACCAAATCAAAGAGCTCCAGATTCAGCGATAGACTCTGTCTCAAGATAAGTAGATAAATAATATGGAGATATGAAAGGGGAAGATAATTGACATTTATATCTACTTCCATGTAGACATGCAAGCATAGGTATGTGCAAATGTGTGCAAGGTGCCACAACCACATGTATATGTAAACACACACACACACACATGTAACACACACACACACACACACACACACACACAGAGAGAGAGAGAGAGAGAGAGAGAGAGAGAGAGAAGAAACAATTAACAAATTGCCATGTCCCATTGAGACAGAAAATGAATACTAATAAACTGCTAGAAAAAAAGACCTAGCCAACACTACAGACCATTTTACCTATCCTCTTCTGAATATACATTTTCCATCATCAGTTTCTATGTAACTAGCCACAAAATATTACTAAATATTTAGAATATTTATTTAGAATAATAGCAAATATCTTTTGTAACCACAGTGCAATAAAATATAAATAAACAATATATTTTAAATTATATAAATGCATAGATTAAAAAGAATGAACGTGAGAAGCCAATTAGTAAAGGACGCATTTTTAAAATAGAAAATAGAGACACAACATATCAAAACAAAAGAGAGAATAAAACTAGAATTAAGGGGGAAGTTTATAGCAATTATTGCTTATTACAAAAAAATAAAATCATCTCAAATAAAAAATGTATTGCTGTATCTAAAGAATCTAAATTAAAAGAATGTACTAAACCCCAAATTAATAAAAGGGAAGAAAGAATACATATCAGAGAGAAATAATGACAAAAATAAACATTATAAGATATCGATAAAACAAAGATCTTGTTCTTTAAAAAAAAAAAAAAAAGGAGACAATGCCATGGCTAACCTAAGAAAAAGACAGAAATCACAGAAATAAATAAAATAAAAACCAGAGACAAGAATAGGAGAACTTACAACAGATTACACAGAAATAAAAATTATGATTAATGATTATAATAACAATACCTGTAAATGTGCTATCTGGATGAAAGAAACAAATATCTGTATACATATACCTTACAAAAATTTAGTTATGGAAAAACACACAAAATCTTATCCAAATAATAAGTAATGAAATTGAATTAGTACTAAAAATGTCGACCATCAAGGAAAAGTGCATGGTCAGATACTTTTACCACTAAATGCAAACATTTACAGAAGGATAAATATCAACAGTTGTTAGATTATTTCAAAAACAGAAAGGGACAGAGTTCTCAAAACATACTCTACAAGGCAAATGTGTCCCTGACATGAAAAATATTGCTAATATACCATTAGTTTTAATTTATTAGTGTTTTATTGAGTTTTGCATCTAGATTCATCAAGAATACTAATAAACTAAAAGTAAAGGCTTACTAAAATGTTAGCTTTTATGAACTGGAATTGATGTCATTGACTCAAGGATGGTCAATTTATATAAATCAGTATATATGACATGCTAGAACAATAAGATATAAAAAGAAATGAATCATATAATTACCATACTACCTACAGAAAAACTGATAAAAATTAAAAATACTTTCATACTAAAAAAACATTGAACAAGTTAGATCTAGAAATAGCGCGACTCAGCATAATAAAAAAAACTTAGAAATAAACTCCCATATAATATTTATACCAAATGGAGGAAAACTAAGATCCCTACTTTTACAATTTTTAGTCATCATATTGCTGAAAGTCCTACCTAGACAACCAGGTAATTGCTCTCTTCCTGGAACTGGAAGTAAAGACTGAGATAGAGTAAGGTATGTCCTATGGATTTCATCCTTTGCAACATACAGTTTCTCCTCTCAATCATTTTTGAGACAGTTTTGTTTTGTTTGTTTTGTTTTGTTTTGTTTTGTTTTGTTTTGTTTGTTTTTTGGTTTGGTTTGTATTTTTTAGGTTGGCGTTGAATTCATACTACTGCTTTTTTTCTTTCAAGAGTTGGGATCACAGGTATGTGCCATTATATCTGGATTTCTATAAGTTTAATTTTTTTTTTACACATCAGATGGCTCTTCAGATTTATTAGAGAATCAAACCACCAGTACAGAGTAACAAAAGAGAAAACGCCAATACTCAATTAAGCATGACCAACATTGCAGGCATTACTGTCCTTTTCAACTTGAGATGGTAAAATTGATTGCAAACTGTGACTCAGCATGATTCTATTCAAGTGTCTCCTGTTGGTGTTATATGTGATTTGTTACCAGTTTTTACTTGGATCGATTAAGAATCCATTGCATTTTTAATGAGATGGCGAGCAATGTCTTAGTCTTTTTGTTCCCCTGTTGTTCTGATAAAAAAAAAAAAAAAAAACTCAAAGTAACTCAAGGGAGAAAGTGGGGATTGGTTTACCATTCAAGGGTACAATACATCACCGTGGGTAAAATAAGACTGCAGAAGCCTGAAGCAACTGGTCACAGTAAACCCACTATCAGGAAACAGAAGGTCATGGTTAATACTGATGATTAACTTTTCTTTCACCTGTTACATAGGTTCAGCATAGCTCAGTGAACCAATGAGGTTATTGGGGTTACTTACAAGAACTCAAAGACAGCAGCACCATTAAAGCTCACACGAGTATGGGTGATGATTCTGGAAAGCTGGAAACCTGGAGCTCACAACACAACTCGCAGGGCATGCAGTTCAACAAGTTGGAGTGTCCTTTCCAGGCAACTCAGTTGGTCTGAGCCCCTTCCAGTCATCTGATCAGGTCTATGACACTTCCAGGCAGCTCGCTTATCTAAGAATGCCTCTATAAATACTCAAGGAATGAGGAATTACTATATCTGGTCAGTTTCAAGGATTTCCTAAAGATTCTGAGTTCTTTAGTTCCTGAGTCTTAAAGAATCTCCATTTAGAATATCTTTAATCTAAGGCGTTTCCCTGAAGGGTATAATGTTTCACCATGATGAAAATTGCTACACAACAGGCACCCTCTACTTTTCCCTTGCAAGCTCATTCTTCTACACAGAAACTCTGCTGCCCTTGAACTCACAAAGATCCATCTGCCTCCGCCTCCGCCTCCGCCTCCGCCTCCGCCTCCGCCTCCGCCTCCGCCTCCGCCTCGCCTCCGCCTCTGCTTCCTGAGTGCTGGGATTAAAATATGTGCCACCATGTCTGGCACATTATATTTTCATACATGTACTTAATGTATTTCAATCACACTTGCCCCTCGTGACCTTTTCTTGTCCCCTATACACACTGACTAATATCATTACTCATCTTAACTACTATCCCTCTTATTTTCACGCCTTTTTATTTATTTTTCCCTTTATTTTGGTGATCAGGTAAGTTTCATTAAGACGGCTTACATAACCATGAAAAAGGGATTTTGTTCCATAGGAATAGTAACACACTTGCAGTGGTTATACCAGTTTTAATGAGTAAAACCTCAGGGAGGGGTGGGATCTCATAAGCCCCATCCTCCCTTTGACAGGATATGGAAGGATTCCATGTGTATAAATCTTATGCAGGTAATCACAGCTTCTTGAGTTCAAGAGTGCAATAGGCACATCATTACTGAAAGCCAGTGCTCCACACCTTTCCTCCAGCCCTTAAGCTATATCCACACTTTCTTCAGCAGTGTCCCCCCAGCACTAGAGATATAAATGCCCTAGTCATGTAATATCACTTATTTTTCAGCACTGGGGCTCATTATTAGTTTCTGCAATTTTCACTGCATAAAGAAGCTTCTCAGAGTGACAGCAGTACTAATCTCTAGTCACAAATATAGTTATTTAGAATGCAATATGACAGGTAGTTTGTGTCAATTTGCAAAACCGCAGTTACTTCTCCAGTGGGGCATATGACCTCTTCATCCATAGGCTTTTGATTAAGTTTTTATTAGCATGTATGAATTTTCTTTTGTAGAATAGACCCCAAATCTAATCAAAAGTCAGTTACATCTATAATAGACTTGACATTATTGCACCACTGGGTAGCTTTCCTGGATAGTCATTATTATTACACCCAAAATCTGCATCTGAGTAAGACTTCTCATGACAATTTTTTTTCCTAGTAGCTTGCACACTTCTTGACCCTATGAAGACTAACTAACTACTAGGGAGGTAGCCTCTAGCTTAATAAAAGTTTGACATTTCTATGTCCTGCAGCTACTAAAAACAGATTTACCCACCCACATGGGGTAACTCCATTCAAACTCTTTTTAAAAATTCATGTTTAACTATCTAACCAAGTATCAACTTCTCTTAAAGCTTTGCAATGCATTGTTTATTTTGGCTGACCATCTTCTCCACTCTCTGCTCTGCCAGTCTCCTGGTACCCATCTTACTACTTAAACCTATCCATTCACTAAACCTATCATACCAACTATATCCCTTTTCACTTTCATATCACATACATTGTACTACTTCCTTCCCCCTTAAAGAATCCTTTTTCTTCTCTTTTGTATCTTTCTTAGTTTCAAGGGCTTTATACATACTCACTCCTACATAAATGCACATACATAAAAAATAGAAGCTAGAATCTACATATGAAATACAGAATGCAGTATTTATATTTCTGAAGCTGAGTTCCAAGACTTAATATATTTTCTAGTCCCACCCATTTCTTGAAATTTTCTTATTTTCATTTTTTAAGACTGAATAAAATTTCATGGAATATATGTATGGTATTTCCATCATCTGTAGGCTTGTGATTTTCTAAGTAAAAAATTTCCACTTCAATCATCCTTTCATTTGTTGATGGATATCTAAGTGGATTCCATCCATATCCTTCCTATTGTTAATACAGAAGCAATGAACATGGATTTCCAACTTTGCAAGTATATACATGGGTATAGGGTCACCCATGGAAATGTAGGCAGCCTATCTAAGGCCACTGATTCTCTTTCCCCACAGACATCAACTTCCAACAGCTCCTCAGCTAGAGGTGATGGCCTCTTCCTATGCCCCTTCTCTACCTATACTGGGTCTGATTTTATCTCATATGGATCCTGTGCAAGCAACCACAACCAGTCTGAGTTCATTACTGCAAAATCCCTGCCATGTTCAGAACACACTGTTTCATATTGGTCCTCTCTAACCTTTGGTTCTTACAATTTTTCAACCCCCTCTTCCTCCATAGCCCCTAAGCCTTATGGGTAGAAGGTAATATAGATGTCTTGTTTAGGGTTTAGTATTTTATAGTCACTTATTCTATGTACTTTGTGAGACTCTGTACCATGCAACACTAAATGTTCCATTGCCAGCTTATGACACTAGAAGGTACTAGCATATTTGTAAGATGGGATCTGGTAAAAGGGAGTTAATCCATTGGAGGCATACCCCTAAAGGGGATATTGAGAAATTAGATTTTTCCTATCCTGGTTTCCCATCATGGAGTGAGTAGCTTTCTTTTGCCACACACTATTCCATGAACTGTCTAACTATAGGCCCCCCCCCCAATAAAAAGAGATAAGCAACCATGGACTAAAATATCTAAAATTATGAGATGGGAAGAAAAAACTAATATGGAAGGCAAACCCAAATAGGTCTTAAGTATTTCTAGCATCAAATAAATGGAGACTCCTTGCACACTTAACAAACATCTATGTGGTGGTTTGAATATGTATGGCCTTCATATATTTGTGTGTTTGAATACTCAGCCCAAAGTGAATGGCACTACTAGGAGGCTTGGCCTTCTTAGAGTAGGTGTGGCCTTGTTTGAAGATATACGTCATTTTTGGGCAGCCTTTGAGGTCTCCTATGACCAAGTTCTGCCCAGTATGATAGTATCCTTCTGTGTGTGGATCAAGGTGTAGAACTCTCAGCTTCTTTTCTAGTATCATGTCTGCCTGTATGATGCCATGATTCCTGCCATGATGATAATAGACCAAACCTCTGAAACTGGAAACAAACCCCCAATTAAATGTTTCCCTTTATAAAAGTTGCTGTGGTCATGGTGTGTCTTCACAGCAATAAAATCATATTTAAGAAAATATATGAAAAAATAAAACAGAAAACATCAATTGATCTGTATCTAATTTTAGAAAGGAAAAGAGTGGTGATTAGCTAAGGTTACATTAGATTTGATTTAATAATTTTAACTATAATAAATGAAGTATTTTCTCAAAGAGGAAAACAATGGACAGACTATATCAAAGACTTTTGATTATGGACAACTAACTTTTCACCACTCCTGAAACAGAATGGAACTCATAAATAAATTCATCAATCAAGAAGAAAAACTTCCCCACAAGAGAGCTAAGAAAGTACAGGTACAAGACTATCGTTTCAGGCTCTATTTGGACAGGAAATAAAGAGATTTTGCTATAAACCAATGTTTATTTTCTATTTTCTTCATGTTTTACTTGTTAGACTACAAATGAACACACTTATTTAATGCATGGAATGTAGCAGAGGACTGCCTTGTCTGGCCTCATTGGGAGAAGATGAACCTAATCCTGTAGAGACTTGATGCCCCAGGGAAGGGAGATGTGTGGGGGTGAGGTGGGGCTGGGTTGGTGTTTGAGGGAGGTGGGGGAAGCACCCTCTCTGAGGCAAAGGAGAGGAGGGATGGAGTGTGAAACTCTTGGAAGGGAACTGAGAAGGGAGGCAATATTTGGAATGTAAATAAATGAAACAATTTTTAAAACATAGCATGCATAGGAAAATGACAGAAAAAACTTCCTTGATTTTACATAAAAACAATTTAATGAATAAATTATAAATTAGAATGTTGTTTCTCAATCTATATCTTCATTCATCAAATTTCATATTTCTTTGTTTTTCATTTTCTTAACCTCACCCCACAAACAGAGGAATGAGTAAAGTCTGGTGTTTAAGACTACCTGTTTTGAAGTCAAGAAAATGGATTCAAAATTTTGTTCTGCTTATTCCCAGATTATCAACTGTGGGAATGGTATTTCATTCCAACGATCCTCAGTTTGATATGCAATGAATAGTAATAGTAATGCTTGAAACAGTTAAATGAAATGGTACAATGTAAATAGTCAGTAAATGGTATCTGTTATGATATGATTGAAATATGTGTGTCTTCTCTACTCAAGTATCCAAAAGATCCTTTTCATTATAAAAAACAGAAAACATATTCTCAGTATCAACGTAAGATAAAACTGGGGAAAATAAGTCACGTATTAATCTTGATAGAAAGTTTTTGAATGTTTTATCTTGACTAAATTAGAAAGGAACATGTAATAGTCAACATGGTCAACTAGGAAAGAAAATAGATTCCAGGCTAGCTTCAGTTATTTCATCCTTAAGGATTAATTCACAGTTTCCACTTTTGTCCACTAGGTGACAGAGTAGGTAAAATAGTCTAGCAATTTTGCCAATATTTTACAAAGTGTAGCATGTATGCCGATTTTTTACTGAGTTTTAGTCAATTTTAAAAACATATAATGAAAGTGAGAGGAAAAACAATAAACAAATAGTATTGAGGTACAATTAAATGAGTGAATTTGCAAAATTTGGAGCAACAAAATAGAAAATGTCACTTAAAAAAGAAATGAAAATAATTGTGCTTTTTGTTGTATTAAGCACACAGTAGCAAAACAACATAAAATCAAATCTTCTTAAATAGATATTTCAAATATCAATTTGAAAAATAGGTCATCAGATAATACAATTTCTAAAATCCAATATGGTTTAATTTATCTCAGAATTCTCAGAACAAAATTTTAACATGAGAGCTGTAACTATTTCTTTATTTTATATTTTTTATGACGTATCATTATCTTTGTTGAAACATTGTATTAATTTACTTTAATTTTAAACTAAATTTTATTAGAAGTGCTCATTATAGAAATTATAGGTTAAAGAGAAGATAGAATTATTCATGAAAGTAAGAATGGCAAAATAAGTCAAGCTTTAAAATTCAAAGACAAATTGTTATCCTAGATATTTTTGTCTATATTTAAAACTATGGCTTTCTATTTTTTCATCAGATCTTGCATTTTTAAATCAACAATACACACTACCTTTTGTGTATTGGTGATAATAAAGGTATATTACTGGTGACATTATAAACACAGTTTTCACAAATTAATATGATAATATTCATCAGCAACAAATTGTTTATTACTGATCTACATAGAAAAGGTATAGAGTTTAGAAAATTTGGAACCAAATATACACTATAGAAGTCAATAAGGAGAAAACTGGATTTAATACAAAGTACTAGAAATTAACTTACTTGCAAAGGCTAGACATACAAAGTTTATCCGAATAATACGTCCCCCATGAGAGGTAGCAACTACCAGGCCACAAATTGTTGGAAGAGATATATATCCCAGAATAGAAATGCTCCCAATGGTCTTGAATAAAATTTTTCCATCTAATATATAGCAAAAAAAGATAAAGGAAGATTTATCCTTTCACTAAAAAACAAAAACAAAAAAAACAAAAACAAAAAAAAACTATTGGCTAAAACTTGTGTCGGTAGCTTCCCAAAAAAAAAAAAAAAAAAAAATGGTACATTCATGCCCTAAAAGTAAACCAGAATGCTCGAGAAGGTAAATTTGTATAGTTGAATTCAAGACAGAACTCTGTTCCACAGACTAAAAAATATTGGGGGTAGATCACACTTAAATTTGTTTAGGAGAGGAGCTGAGTACCTGGGGTTCAACAATTACTTAAAATCCATACAAAACTGAAACTATTTAAATACTTGGGGGTAGGGTGTACATGTACATGTTGGGGACAGAGTTTAATGTCACATATATTTCCTACCTCACTGTCTACCTTATGTTTTTTAGAGGTAGAGTCTTTCATGCAGGTAGGGGTGTGCACATTCATGTATATGTGTATAGAGACCAGAGGTCAACGTTAGGTGTCTACCTCAGTCACTCTTCATGTGCCCTTCACTGTCTGCCCAGAGAGCAACGCAGAGCCCAGTCAAATAGATTCCAAGGAGCTCTGGACCTGACAGAAATGCAGGAAATGTTACAGCTCTTAGAACAGAAGCGAATCGGTTGGGCGCCTTCGTTGGGCAGGTAGCCTAGGTTTCAGGGCTCTCCTCAGTTACAGTGGTAGAGACAGTACCAGTAGCAGAGGCAGTGGCTGCAATGCTAGTAACATGAGCCAACCCAACAAGGTGGGTCCAAGGTCCAGCAATAAATGCTTCAGGAAAGAAAACTCTTCCCTAAATGTTACAGCTCAGTAAAAATAGTCACACTCAGTCAATCCTCGGTGAAATACCTGTGTGCTTCAATCCATTTAGACAGGGACTATATAAACACTGAGGAGTGTGGTAAGATTTGGGGTAGGTGTTTCCTATTGGCTGCATTTGAGATGTTAGTGATACTCTATCTGCATGGAGAAGGACTCTGGGAGTTACAGTGGCGTGTCAGGGTTATATGTTCCAAAGCAGGTACAGAAATAAGTACGGAGAGGCTCTACTCCAGCAAATCTCAAGTCAGTTCTTCTGTCTGGTGGCAGTGTCTACTTGCCCTACATTCATATTGTTATTTTTTGAAGGACTCTCAATGAATTTGAAACGCATCAACTTTGCTACAGTGGCTGCCTAACAAGCCCCAGGTATCCTCTGTTTCCCAAGCACTGGTATTACAGGCACATGACACTGAGCCAGGCTACTTATGTGAATGCTAAGGATCCTAGCTCATATCTTCACACTTGTAGGGCAAGCATTTGTTCTTAAACATCTCCTGAGTCCTTAAATATTTCTATATATTTATTGTAGAGTCAAATATTAGCTGGTTTAGCAAGCAAAAGAGAATGTTTCAATATACCAAATTTTGGGGGCATTTTCTGGGTAAAAATAAGAAAGAGTGAACCAAGGGCATCTTTTATTTTCATGTGTACAGATTCAAGCCAGATGGGGTCCCAGTTATGAGAAGGGAAAGTGGACATAGGCTCCTACCCCTAAGCAAGAAGCTACATGTATGTGTCACCTACTTTCAAAGGAAAAAAAATAGTTTTTTCCAGTGGAGTCTCATTGGGAATATTAACCATACTTCAGGGTAGGCCCCATCCCAAGCAGTACATGGCCAACACAAAACAAACTCAATTCTATTTTTATAGACATTTGGTCTTATATTGTTTGCTTTGTCATTTTGTTGTATTCATCTTTTGCTTGTACATTATCATTTTTGATTTTATGGGTTTTAGAGTGTGTGTGTATTCTTTGTAGTTTTTGGTTGTTTGTTTAGTTGGGTGGGTGGGTGGTGGGTTGGCTGGTTGGCTGGTTGGCTGGCTGGCTGGTTGGTTTTGTTTGTCTGTTTGTTTTATAAAGGGGGGCATGGAGTTGGATTGATAGGGAAGTGTAGAATCTAGGAAGAGTTGAAGGAGGAGAAAGCATAATTAGAATAGAGTTAGAGTAAGTGATGAGAAGATTTTTAAATGAAAAGTCATAAAGATTTTTTAAGTAATGAGAAGACAAAAAGAATAGAAGGAAAAAAAAAGAAAATGAATTTGTACAAAAGTAATTATTGTCTACAAAAGTGAAAATCAGAAACAACCTTAAATTACAAAAAAAAAAAAAAAAAAAAAAAAAAAACCCTGCTGTTCAGGCAACTACTACATATCAACTCATTACATTAACATGACATAAATACATTCAATATATATGCAGAAGCAGCAAGAGGCTCCCAGAATATCAGGAAAAGGTCTTTGTTGCCTTTCTCTCTAGGAAGTCACAACAAATGATGATCAGCAATGAAGGTGAGACAAACTAGTGCCACAATGTCTTCAGTGAAAACCAGCATCAACAAAGCTCAAGGAAGACCAGCAATGAGTGGCAAGGCAAACAAATGCCACACAGCATCCTCCACTGTCAATTAGGTTATATTTATACCCTTTCCAAACATCACATGTTCTCGCAAGTGTCCACTATAGTAAAACATCATATGCCCTTTTTCTAAGCAAGCAGCTTCCAGAAAAACACATGTCTATTCTCAGCAAAACATCTTCCCATGTGTGCCTCAGCAAAGCATCCTTTTATAAGACAGTTTCCAAAAAAAAAAGAAAAAAAAATCACATGACGTAACTGAGTCTCCAAAGAAACAAGATATTTCCATGTTAAAGCGTAAGCATCATCTTGTACATATAGACATTGGATCAATATATTTTGGCATAATTTTACTGGGTAGTTTCCATCATTTCTTCCTTACATTTTAGAAACTTACTGTCTTACTTCACAGCCACAGCTTTGCTACAGACTACCTTCTCTGTTTGAATCATTACACAACTTTCTCCATCATATTCCTGCATTCTTGTCATGGTCTAATGCATCTACTACACTCTGAAATACTTTTTTAAAAAGTCATTCATGTTTACTTTTTAAAAGTCCTTCAGCAATCTCTATCATGACATACATCTATGACCTTCCACTAAATGATGAAGTGAAAATGTCATGGATACCACATTAATCTCTGAACCTTATCATAGTCACTGACTGGTACAGTATACAATAGTATACTTGATTAAAGAAAGAAGAAAAATGTGATTAGACAGTTTGTGGTGGTTTAAATATGCTTGGCCCATGGGAAGTGTCATCATTAGGATGTGTGGTCTTGTTGAAATAGGTATGGCCTTGTTGGAGGAAGTATGTCACTATGTAGGCAGGCTTTGAGACCTCTCAAATTCTACCCAGTACAGAAGAAAGTCTCCTCCTGGCTACCTTCAGATCAAGATGTAGAACTCTCAGCTCCTCCAGCACCAAGTCTGTCTGCACACTGCCACATGTCCTGCCATGATGATAATGGATTGAACCTCTGAAACTATAAGACAGCTCCAGTTAAATATTTCGCTTTTTAAGAGTTGCCATGTTCATGGTGTCTCTTCATAGCAATGGATACCCTAAGACAGAAGTTGGTACCAAGAACTGGAGTATTGCCATGTTAGGCCTGACCATGTTTTTGTTTGGAGGAATGTGGATTGTGAGACTTTGGAAAGCAGTGGAATGCATTAAGTGGGATTTAATAAGCCATCCTAGTTGGAATATGGAAGATATTGGTGTTGAGGGTAATTTAAATTGAGAGCCCTAGATCAAGAGCTTTTAGAGGAGAAGAAATTTAATATGTTGCCTACAGAAGATTCTTGTGATATTTTGATAAAGAATGTGACTGTTTTTTGCCCTTGTCTGAGGAATCTGTCTGAGGATAAAGTGAAGTGATTTAGATTCATTGCATTGACAAAGGAAATCTCAAAAGATAAGTCTAGTTTAGACTTTGTCCTGTGGTTAACGCTAAAGAGGGGAACATTTTAATTAAGCATAGCAAGCTTAGAAAGGAAAAATATGAAATATACGATTGAAAGAGTAAAGGGACACCAGGAAATGGAATGGAGCGAAATGCTGTGTTCAAGAATAATAAATGAAATTAAGAGAGTGGTGACCGCAGGCCAAGATCCCATCCAGCTAAGCTTATTGCTGATGCATTTGCAGTTAAACAAGGGATGGTTATGTCATGTTAGGTATTATTATGACCTGGTTGTTGTTTTCATTTGGACATAAAAACATGATTTGCATCAAATTTACAAGGGATGGATTGTGATAACTATTTTCAGCTGTCAACTTGACTGTATCTAGAATAAACTACAATCTAGAACTTATAAAGGTCTTGTGAAAAGGAATTAGAGAAAAGCTTAGGGCCAACCATGGTGGTCAACACACTTTTGATCTTGGAGACAGAAGCATGGAAATCTCTGAATTCAAGGTCAGTCTACAGAGCACGTTCCAAGACAGCCAAGATTAGGCAATGAAGGAGGTAGGAAACAGAAAGCTGATAATGATATAGTAGAACAAGGGGTGGGGGTGTTCCAGCTTCAGCATGCAGCGAAACTCTGGCTTTAAAGTCAAGAGTAGAAAAGGTTACTGGGACAATTGATGCTAATTAGCTGGAGCTAAGAAATTAGTGGTGATTAGGAAAAGTCCAGTATCACTGATGTGAAATTTTCTGAGAAGTGTTTTCTGAGAGCACAAAGAAACTGTGAGATAGACATCATGCTGGCAGCTGGACTTTGTAATATGGAAAAATCATTGAGGTGGTACTGGTTTTGAAGGCATGAAGGAGTCATGGAGAGGTAAGGTTTGCCAGGAAAGGTCATTGGTGAAGGTCAAGCTTCATTTGCAGTTGATGGCCCAGGACTAAAGGGTCCATACAAAGAAGTTGATGTTTAGCATCATGAAAAGAGAGAACCTATGAGAGACTATTGGTGAAGCCTAGTTGCAGCGGAATACCCCAGCATATCAGAGATGCCAGTCCCATGACATGACCACCAAGAACAGCAGAAGCAGTAGAGTGGAGTCAGCCAGATCCTAGAATGCTACAGAGGTCAGAGTTGGAGAAGCGACACCAGCCCTTTGGAGGAGCTGAAATCATGTGTGAATCCCAGACATTGGAACAAGAAGCTGTCAGTTGAAGTTGCCTTGGATACTCCAGTATGCTAGAGATGCCAGAGCCATAGGATATCTGCTGAGGAAAGCTGCTAACATGGAAAGGAACTAGCTCAAGAAAGTGAATTTTTTTGCAATCAACAAAGTTAAGAGATTTGGAGATCTGAAAAGCATTTTGACATCAGACATGGAGATGCAGAGTTTGGAGTTTGCCCAGCTGGTTTTCTGTTTTACTTTGGTCCAGTATTTCCTCACTATGATGTTTTGGAATGGTAATGGTAATATATGTCTTCTGATGTTGGAAATATATGACCAACTTTTTTTATTTTACAAAGGATTGAAGTTAAGAAATTGCATGAATCTCAGAAGAGACTTTGAACTTTCAACTTTTAAACATTGTTGAGACTGTGATAGAGTACGGGGACTATGAAGTTGGACTAAATGTATTTTGCATTATGCTATGAATAAAAGTACAGTTCCCATAGACTCGTGTGTTTTGAACAAGCCTATGGATTGGAATGTGGTGGTTTGGATATGCTTGGACCATGGAACGTGGCATTACTAGGAGGTGTGGGCTTAAGGAAATAGGTGTGCCCTTGTTGAAAGAAGTGTGTCACTGTGTAGGCAGGCTTTGAGGACTCCTAGTGCTCAAGCTCCATCCAGTGCAGAAGAGAGCCTCCTCTTGGTTGCCTGTGGAAGACAGTCTTCAGATCAAGAACTCTCAGCTCCTCTGGTACCTTGTTTTTCTGCACGCTGCCATGCTTCCTTCTGCCATGATAATAGACCAAACCTCTGAAATTTTAAGCCAGCCCCAGTTAAACTCTATAATAGTTGTCATGTTTATGGTGTCTCTTCACAGCAATGTAAACCCTAAATAAGACACAGCTAAAGACAAAAGATAAGTAGATAAAATGAAAATATGGTTTATAAATACATTTGCACTATATTTTTCTTAAACTCTAAATAAGTATTTGAATGTTTATAGTACATAACTCAATTGCACAATAGTTTAAGTATTGTGTATAGTACAGCACTGCAAAGCAAGTTTAAAACTTATTACTAAAACAGTTTATGAGAGAAATGGCTTTTGTATGTCAAAACTAGGTATTTACAATATTTCTCCAGTAACAGCATACACATCTCCTAAAATAAAACCCTTTGCAAAAGAAATAAGAACACTGGAAACAATTATCAATATCAATTTTATCATAATTTTGGCAAATACATGAAGGCTTAAAATAATCTGAGAAGCACTTAATTATTCAGGAAAACTGGTTAAACATTAATAGCAACAATGATCTTTGTTTCATTTTAATTTTCCCTATTTTCATCCTACTTTTCCTCACTCCATACTAGCCTTAAAATCAAACAATGTATATTTATGATATTTGTAAAAATATTCAGCCTTACAAACACTAAAAAGATTAAAAAGGGCTTGACCAATCTTTCCCCCCAAAATGCCTTTTTCACATAATTGTCATTATTTGACCAGAGTACCAGCTCCTCACGAACACTATTATAGGGCTGTAATTTATTTGATTGACACAGATCTTGCACAGTGGGAAACAGTCTATTCTTGTGCATTTATTTTAACAGTAAATAACAGCAATTTGTTAAAATTGTACCTCCTGAGGTAACAATACTCGTTGGGACAGGGGAAAAAGACTAACCAAAAATGTAAGTGAAAAATCTCCTGGGGAGATTTCCATGAGGCTTTTTAATAACTGTATAGTCCTAAAAATATACAGTGCTACATGCACATATATTGTTGCATGCATGCTCAAACCTGTGTGCTTGCTCATAAAACATGGAGATTGTTTGGGGTGATTTTTGTCTTTGGAAAATTAACACAAGGGGGGAAAATTACAACTAAGACACAGCTAACATCTGGATGACTCAGTATTGCAGAGCAAAGAAACAACAATGTGGCCTGAATGCACACAAATACAGTCAATAGAAATTGTCTGAGAAAATCAAGACATTGGACAAGACTGACAAAGGCATAGCCAAATTACCAAAATAAAGACACAAATTAATAAAACTAGAGGCATAAGAGGAAAGCTCATTACAGATTTCAGTGCAATTCAGAGATTCACTGGACATGTGTTTGAAAAATTGTATAGAAAAAATAGAAAATTTCTCAAAACTTGAGGTCTTACTTTGCTTCTCTGTTGTAATAAAACATTATCAACAGCAACTAGGGGGAAAGGGGATTTATTTGCTCACATTTCCAGTAAGAATACATCACTGAGGGAAGTAAATATAGGAATTGAAGCCAGAACCTGGAGCAGAGACCACAGAGGAACAACAAAAACTACAAAAAGAACCCCAGATAGACAAATAGGTATCACACTGTGTATTCAAATTCTAGAAGAAGAGAGATTGAAGACTATAAATACTGCTGAAATTATTTAAACATTTTTTAATGTACACAAACATTAAAACACTTGATGTACCCATAAATAAATTCATTCTTTCATGGATTTGCATCAATTAAAATAAACTTTTAAAGTTATTATGACAATTATAACAGCCAAAATAAGCTTTAATTTTGATTGGATTATGAATTTCTATGTAAATGGATGTTCAATAAGAGAGTAGGAGGAGTCAACAGTAAGATGAGCTGTTTTCTGAAGTATTATCCAACTCTGGATCCTTTTGTCTAGAACTTGCATAATGAAAGGAGGAAACTTTGACTACATATTTAAATGTATTGTTTTTCTACTATATGAACAAACTTCATACAGTAACTATGGCTCCCATAAAACATTTAAGTGTTTGAAAAGTCATTACTTTTCTACACAAAAGTCATTTCAAACTTAAACCATGTTCCCACCTAGTAGCCAAAGCTTGCTATTAATTCTAGTTAAGCTTAAGTCACTTTCAAATTTTTGCCCATTTATAATTGTTTTCTGTAAATGTATCTTTTATTCTCCTGTGTAGTAACTATTGTCTGCGAGGCTAACTGCCTTCCTTTGCTCACATATGTATAGTCCTGGAAGCTTCTAGCCTCCTTACAATCTTATCAAGGCCTAGAATGTTTTCAGCCTCTGAGACTTACTGCTAAGTAAGCTCACTATTTCTTTTTTTTTTTTTTAATTTATTTAATTATTTAAATCAAATAGTAATGTACTTATTCACACAGGGGTTATAAACACAAAAAGGCAGGATGTGGGGAAGGGGATAACACCAGAGCATAGGTGTTCAGGGGGAGTACAGATACCATTCAGAACAGGGTATCAGCTGGGTGTAGGTTCAGGGGACAGGTCACTATGACTCTGCCTATGATTCACTTGTCCTTATCTAAGTTGGTACTGTCTGCCGAGGCTACTTATGTACAAGATATATGACTACTCAGGCTGGTAATTTTCCACCAAAGCTGCTTGTTTACAATAGCTTATAGCCATCTGTTTCAGTGTTTTTCCACAGAGACTCAAGACTTTGTGTTAGCATGTATGTATGTCAGGCCTATTACTGATTTTAGGCCTATGGCTGATTTTAGGCCTTCGCTGTATAAGCAGGGCTGCCCCTGACATCTCCTCCCTTCTCTAAGTATAGAAGGGCCTTGGCAATTCTATTCTTGCGAAGGCGGGGATAGAGGTCTGACCTCCAATAATTGAAGGGGACCTTGTAATGGCTCAGGTCCTCCTGTCGTTGTCCAGTGAGGCATGAGGGCCTCATCCCAATGTCTTTTTCCTGGAGAGGGGATACTTTTGACATCAACCCCTATACAGTCAGGCTTGTCCCTCAGGGAACCCAGAGAGATAAGCTCACTATTTCTTGTCCCTTCTGAGTTCTGGCTAGCTAGTTCAACTCAGCTGTTCTGGCTCAAAACTCGTCTCTAAGATGACTATTTCAATCTGGCTTCTCTCTGGGCCTCTGAATTTCTCTGCTTGGCCTCAAACTAACTTTAGCAGTCTTTTCTAATCTTATAGCTCCTTTTCATTCTCTTGCTCATTCTGTCTTTATCTGTGTCTACCTTATTCTGTCGTTATGCTGTCTTTGTAAAACTCTCTCAGTAAAACTGCCTTTTTCTCCAATTCTGTGCTTCTGTACTCTCCCTCTCAACCCGACTATATTGCTCTCCATGACCTCTATTGTGTTCCTGTGCTGTAGTCTCCCTTTACTGTCTGTCTTTCCCTTAAGTAGCTTCCCTTTCCTCTCTCTCATGAGAGTTAGGCATATCCTATTTTGTCAAATTTTTCTCTGATTCATTACCATGTCTGCCACTCAATTAGACATCACTTTCAAACATGACTGCTTCCATCTATAAACTGACTTTACCTTCATTGTTTGGAATTAAAGGTGAGTGCTAAGAATGTGTCTGTATTCCAGTCAGAGAGACTGAAAGTGTATGCATGCTAAGGGTTCGCCATTTACATGTCTTTTCACATTTACACCACATTACACCACAACTAGAATAAGGTTCCAATACCTTGTAACATTTTTCTCACTTCATCCCCCACCCACCCACCCCCAGGGTGGTTTAAGTTATCCCAGATGCTGAAATAGTACCATGGCATCTGAGTCACTGACTCATCAGTGTCTATGAATATTGACATACTTGAGCATGGAAAGCCATTTCTCCTGTACTAATGCCTCCCCACTATGTCAGTATTGGCTAAGAAGATGGCTTCAATTACAAGTGTCTTTATTTGTCTTATCCACATTATACTCAAAATGAGAATCACAAATCTCCACTTTCCCACAACTCTCCCTTCTTGCTTCTCTCTCCATCCTGATATATTTTAATATAGATAGCTTCAAGAAAACTATTATCTTCTTTCACACTTACACTCCATATCTAATGCTCTCCATATCTAATGCTGACACACCTGTAAGCACAGGTGAGACTACTACTTCTGCTGAAATTCCTGGCCCAGGAAGGTCCTACCCAGAGCCATCAGGACATAGGAACCATGAAACAGACAGGGACAGGATTCCTCTGGTTTCAATTTGCCTCTGGAATTGACCCTGTGCCTGAACTCTCCATACCCAAATCTCTCCCAGAGAGAACTGGTCTCCCAGGAGTTAAACACATCGTCTTGCAGGAGGAACAAGCCAGTCAGAGACAGTAAGACCAGCTAACACCAGAGATAACCAGATGACGAGAAGCAAGGGCAAGAACATAAGAAACAGAAACCAAGGCTACTTGACACATCAGAATCCAGTTCTCCTACCACAGCAATCCCTGAATACCCCAAACAAGCTTGAAAAGTAAGACTCTGATGTAAAATCACATATCATGATGATGATGATAAAGGACTTTAAGAAGGACAGAAATAACTCCCTTAAAGACATACAGGAATAGAAGCCCTTAAAAAGGAAACACAAAACTCCCTTAAAGAATTACAGGAAAACACAGCCAAACAGGTAAAGGAATGAACAAACCATCTAGAATCTAATAATAAAAAATAGAAACGATAAAGAAATCACAAAGGGAGACTACCCTGGAGATAGAAAACCTAGGAAAGAGACAGGAGTCATAGATGCAAGCATCACCAACAGACTACAAGAGATAGAACAGAGAATCTCAGGTGCAGAAGATACCATAGAAAACATTGACACAACAGTCAAAGAAAATGAAAATGCGAAAACCTCCTAACCCAAATCATCCAGGAAATCCGGGACACAATGAGAAGACCAAACCTAAGGATAATAGGTATAGAAGAGAGAAAAGATTCCCAATTTAAAGGGCCAATAATTATCTTCAACAAAATTATAGAAGAAAACTTCCTTAACCTCAAGAAAGAGATGCTTGTGATGACACAAGAAGCCTACAGAACTCCAAATAGACTGGATCAGAAAAGAAATTCCTCCCTCACATATAGTCAAGGCACCAAATGCACAAAAAAAAAAAAAAAAAGAATATTAAAGCAGTAAAGGAAAAAGGTCAAATAACATATAAAGGCAGACCTATAAGAATAACACCAGACTTCTCACCAGAGACGATAAAAGCCAGAAGATCCTGGAGAGATGTCATACAGACCCTAAGAGAACACAAATGCCAGCCCAGGCTACTATACCCAACAAAACTCTCAATTAACATAGAAGGAGAAACCAAGATATTTCATGAGAAAACCAAATTTACACAATATCTTTCCACAAATCCAGCCCTACAAAGGATAATAGAGGGAAAACACCAACACAAGGAGGGAAACTACAACCTAGTAAAAGCAACAAAGTACACTTCTTTCAAAAATCCCAAAGGAACATAGCCACACAAACATAATTCCACCACCTCTAACAACAAAAATAACAGGAAGCAACAATCACTATTCCTTAATATCTCTTAGCATCAATGGACTCAATTCCCCAATAAAAGACATAGACTAACAGACTGGATATGTGAACAGGACCCAGCATTTTGCTGCATACAGGAAACGCACATCAGTGTCAAAGACAGAAACTACCTGAGACTAAAGGGCTGAAAAAATTTCCCAAGCAGGTGGTCCCAAGAAACAAGTTGGAGTAGCCATTCTAATATTGAATAAAATCGAGTTTCAACCCAAAGTTATCAAAAAAGATAAGGAAGGACACCCCATACTCATCAAAGGAAAAATGTACCAAGAACTCTCAATTCAGAACATCTATGCTCCAAATACAAGGGCACCCACATTCATAAAACTTTACTAAACTCAAACTTTACTAAAGCTCAAAGCACACATTGCACCTCATATAATAATAGTGCGGAGACTTTAACACCCAACTCTCATCAATGGATAGATCCTGGAAACAGAAACTAAACAGAGATACAGTAAAACTAACAGAAGTTTATGGACAAAATAGACTTAACAGATATATATATAGAACATTTCATCCTAAAGCAAAAGAAGATACCTTCCATTCAGCACCTCATGGTACCTTCTACAAAACTGACTGTATAATCAGTCACAAAAGAGACCTCAACAGATACAAGAAGATGGAAATAATATCATGCACCACCAACTAAGGCTGGTGTTTTCTTAAATAACAAGAAAAACAACAGAAAGCCCACATACACATGAAAGCTGAACAATGCACTACTCAATGATAGCTTGGTCAAAGAAGAAATAAAGAAATTAAAGATGTTTAAGAATG
>JAJTUV010003822.1:0-52056 GCA_021653895.1 Mastomys natalensis | reverse complement strand
CTCACTCTCTTCAGAGTTCCTCCCACAGCATTTCCTTAGCTTTGTTCTACCCATGACTTCTTCCAGTAAGCCAGTGAATTCACACTTGTGCTACTGAGCCCTGTGTTCAGCTGTAAAGGCCCCCCAGACTCTGACTGACCATACATCCCCTGCTTATTAACACACATGTTCACACAAGAGAGAGAGAGAGAGATTGAGAAAGAGAGAGAGAGAAAGAGAGAGAGAGAGAAATTATAAAGGATATCCAACCACAGTGAGCTTGGATATATCATATATTATAGATAGATATATATATATCATATATCATGATATATAATATATATCATATGTTACATACATACACAAGTGTGTATGTTATAGATATGTATCACTGAGCCTGATCCCCAGTAGTTTCTGTCAAGACATTTAAAGATCTTAAATAAAAAGCTGGGTTCAGTCTGGAGTGAACATGTGGCATTATAAATAAATCAAAGACATGAAGAGAAATGGCACCAGACCTTGCTCGCATGCACACAATCACCCATGAGTGACAAAAGAAAAATCACAAAATCTAACAAAACAGAATGTGAAGCAGATGGAACACAGAAAGCAGATGAAAGCCAGGTGCCTTCTGGGTTTCAGACACATGTGGGCCTTGCAAGTGGCAGTGCTGAGGGACAGCTATAACAAACTTCATCAGAGGACAACACTAATTTTTAGTTGCTCAAAAATCAGATAATATCATAATTGAAGAGCAGACTAATAAAAATTGGGAGGGAGGGAGCTTGCCTGCTCTTCGTATGCCCGGGCTCACAGCCACAGTGGGCACACTGGATATGGGTTCAGTTTGTCAGAAAAATGCATTGTCTAATATCCCAAATTCAGGAAATAAAATTTGGCCAAGTACATTAACAGTGTTCCCAAGGCATTTTCATCTTAGGATGGCAACACAGTCCAAGCATCATCTCTGTGTCCGAGAAGCAAAACTAATCCCCAGTTAGCATATTGGTTAGAACCACGGAATGTATTGATTTTTATTCTTTAATTACTTATGAGACTATATTTGCATCAGGTAGGATAGCCTGTCAGTTATAAGTTACGATTTCAAATAAAGTAAAAACCTCAAAAGTGAGGTATGTGGGTGGGCTAAAGCGTGGCAGCATGTAGTTTCTGGATAATACTTTACCCAGATGTTCCCATAAGCCACTGCGCCTTGCCTTTTAATTAGAAACAAGAATGAGAGAGAACATATGTAGGAGAGAAGCTGGTGAACGGTGAGAGTTACAGTCAGAGAGTCAGGGTCGGGCTTGGTGGCACAGGTCCTCTGGTAGCAACAAGCTGGGATCGGGCACGCTCTTCAGATGAGGAATTCCCCTACCCCATCCGTTTAGCACATAGCAAAAAGTAGATTTCTGAGAATCTCAGGGACAGAATACAGTAACTCTGGTGAGCACTGATTCTGTGGTACTCGGTGAACCACCCCTGGAGAGCAACAACCAGCGGTGAGCAAACATGGCTTCTGTCTGAATATCAAGAGGGCTTTCGATGGGAAGAAGGACTCCCAGGGTGTCTCAGGCAGAGGCTGTGAGCAGGGTGGAATGAGAGGCTCTTACCCAAAGCCAGCTGCTCTCGATTCCCCCAGTCCCCACATCTTGTAGTCTGGGACCCAGGGTGCAAATGTCACTTCACAGCACAGTCCGTCTCCAAGACAGTGAGTGTGGGTCTCAGAAATAAGTTGTCATGATTTATACATCAGCTGCCTCAAACGTAGATGTTCAATAATGCTTGTTCTGAGTTGTTGTGAGCCTTGGCTGTTAAAATTAGCTTCGAATCAGATTCCTCTGAGACCTTTAGATGATGATGGTGGTGATGAGATGATGGGATGATGTAATGTGTGATGGATGATGATGAATGATGATGTGATGTGATGATGGTGGTGATGATGAGAGATGGTGTGATGATGGTAATGTTGAAATAATGATGATGATGGTAGGATGGTAATGATGAGGTAGGTGATGATGATATGGTGGGTGGATGGATGATGATGTAATGTGAAATATGATGGTGTGGTGGTGGTGATGATGATGTGATGTCTGGCATTGGTGTGGTATGAGAGATTTCACAAAAGGATTCTTCATTCACAGACTAGGTACCTGTGGTCTACACATCCTATATTCCAAGTTAGATTCCCTATGTAGTGACCATGTCATTTCCCTTTCACTGCATCTTTAAGCAAATAGCAGATCTTTCCATTCATTCCAGTTGTAGTGTTATAAACCATGAAATTAGCTGCAGAAGCTGTCTCTCAAATTTAAATAGAGAAGACTATTTCCTTTGGTGAGGCTCTCTGCCCCTTGCTGGTGTGCGATAGCCCACCCATACCCGTCTCCTGCCCAGCATCTCTCTCTCCAGGCTTCTAGCTACTTCAACTACCTGACCTACCCAAGATCTCAAGGTGGTCCATCCATTTCAAATATTATTCCCTCGTGCCTCTTCTGGGCTTATTACACTTTGTGTTTCGGATCTCAGCTTAAGCATCTTCCTGTCCTGCTGCTGTTCCTGACCCACACTAGGTTTCCTGCCCCACTATGTGCTCCCATAGCACCCTCCATTAGCCCTATGAGAACATTTATCGTATGCCCCCGTTATGCTTGCCAAGGTACTTGCTTTCCTGTGAGCTCCACCCAGGCAAGCCGCCCTTGTCCCCAAGCGTCTCCGATGCCTTGCTTAAAATATCTGATCAATGAGTTTACACAAACACTCGCCACCTGCGTGCGTGCACACGCGCGCGCGCGCACACACACACACAAATATTAGTTGACTCTATTAGACGTTTCTCTCCCAGACCTAAAAGCAGACTTGCCTACTAAATTTCTTGACTTTCTAACTGGGGAGAATCCCAGCTCTGCAAATCAGCATGTCTCATGGTTCATAAATCCGAGAAAACTTTGTGAGAAGCAGGACAGCCCACTGTGACAAGACAGACCCCGTCCCTTTGTTTCTAGAGGCCAAGAACTCTTTTCCTATGGGTCAGGAACTATGCTATATAATTCTCTCTCTTTGGAGCTGTATATGATCAGTCCAAGGGTCTTTCCAAAATTGCTGTGCAATAGACATATTTAAACTTATATTTAGTTAAGCATATTTGTGATGTGATTTAGATAAACATATTAAACCTGCAAGTGATTTAGAATACTAAAATCAACATTCATATGACAAAACATTTCATTGCTTCTTGGAGAATAGAGACTGAGTTACATTTCTGGCATTGTGAAGACATGCACACTGCGAGACTCCATCTAAGGGGCTTCTATAAGAATAAATGTACACATGAGACGACAGAGTGATAATTTATTAGCCAATTTCTGCTCATTGTGAGGAAGTTGCTGTCTGGACAGACTTCAGGACCCTGTCCGGCTCTATCTCCCCTCTGACTGTTCATTTCCTGTGTCTGGGAACCTCATTGCTTTCTCTCATGCTCACGTTATGTAATTATTCTCATGTGGGTCTGCTCTGCTAACCCTTGGCATTGCCTCACAGCGCAGCTCTCCCACTTCAGTATGGGGGATGGAAGCCACCTGTAACTGCAGAACTGTTCCGCTGGCCAAAGAGGGAAGATGGTTCCCATTACTGCTGGGAGATGCTGAGAGAGGTAAATGGAGCCCTGGCTTACGGATTCCTCCATCAAAGACTTCACCTCATTGCCAGAGTTTGCTTTATTCCATACAGAACATAAAATACACATGTGGAACCACTCTAGAAAATAATTTTCACATAATGTACCATTTGTGGCATGCGTGCGTGCATGCGTCCATGTGTGTGTGTGTGTGTGTGTGTGTTTAGAGAGAGAAAGAGTGGTGTGTGTGGTGTGTGGGCGAGGTTTCTGTGTGTGGTGTGTGTATGTGGGGGAGGGGTGTGTGTGTGTGTGTGTGTATAGAGAGTGTGGTGTGTGTGGTGTGTGGGGAGGTTTCTGTGTGTGCTGTGTGTATGTGGGGAGGGGGGTGTGTGCGTGCACGCACACGCATTCTGCCTTGATTCCAGTATTCTGCTCAGTAAAGCCTACGGCCTGGGTTCTTCTTTCTGATGCAGTTTGTAGTGAATGGTTTTGTGCTGTTTACAGTGGGGCATTTAGAATGAACTGCACAGTAAGATGACTGGGAAACTAAACGTGTGGGATCCAAAGCTGATGTTAAGACTACAGTGGTTAAACGTGGAGTATTTTAAGAAATCGCATCAAAAAAGATCTGACATGCTGCCAGGAATTCTGGGGCTGCCTTCTGGATCCACCGTGATCCCTTGGGAGTAATAATGGTGAGTTTCTCTATCTACGGTTTTGTTTCTGACTAAGACTAGTTGTTTTAGAGAAACTGATCTGCACTAAGGAGTTAATTGCAGAAACTAAACACAATAAAAAAACTGAATCCATCCCTCAGTGCAAATTGTTGGTGGCCTTGCAATTAAATTTGAACATCAAAATCCGATGTTTCAAGAGTCTGCTCCCCTCCTGTGGTCTTTGACTTTGAGAACCGGCATCAGATGCACCCACTAAGTCCTATCAACTGCACACATTTTCGTGCAAACTTAGACTCTGAAGTCCTTCTTCCTTAGCTTTCTATTTCTTAAACAACTTACTTTACAATAAAAGTGCAAAGAATGGCAGCAAATCTCAAACTCTTTGTAACTCCTACAGGAACACAGGACTTGGGGAGGAGAGGTGGCTCAGTGTGAGCAGTAACGGCTGCCCTGGCAGAGGACCTGAGTGTGATTCCCACACCCACGTGACAGCTCACAGCCCTCTAACTCCAGTTCCAGGGGATCCAGGGCCCTCTTATGTCCTCCTTGGGCATGCAGGCAAAACATTCTAAACATAAAGTGAGGAGAGGAGGGACAGTTTCAAACTAAACAGAACTCCAATTAATTCACGCTTGCTCGTATTCACAGGCAAAAGAAATGGCAAATAATTAACCATTTGGTTACTGAGCTTCATTAGGGCTTTCTTCCTTAAATTTTTTTTTCATTTGCTATACGATAAAGACATTGGGGAAAATAATAGCAAACAAAACAAACAGACACTGTCATTCTCCTGGAGCTCAGACATGGGAGGAAACAGAAAAGGAAGAGGAATTAGTAAATGTGTACGTAGGGCACGATGCTGAGAAGAGTGAACTGAGAAGAAGGAAACATTCATGGTAAGGTGGGTGGAGGGCGGGGCTCCAAATAAACCACAGTTGAACAAACGTTCATCTGGGGAACCGAGGATGTAATTTATGAAAGGTCTTGTCTGAAGGTCCGGATTTGTCTCCAACACCAGAAACCCAGCTCCAAAGACCACAGCGACAGAGGCCACCCACCCTTCTTCTCGTGTCCCATTTTTAAGCTTCAGTTTATTCACTTATCTATCTGTGGTACCGGGAATGGAACTGAGGGCCTCAAATATACCAGAAATGCATTCTGCCTCTGACCTTCAGTCCACAGTCCCTGGCAGCTTAGTTCTCTGTTTAGAATGGAGATAAGATACCCTTAAGGAAGATGTGGGCAACGCAGAGATTTCTCTGCAACATTGTGTCTCTGCCATAAGGCTTACACACTGCCTCTGCCTCAGAGCACCAGGCAAGCAGGATTCATGCACCCCATATCTGTTGTCATCATTGTGAGATCAATGACAAAGTAAAATACAGAAAATAGATATAAATGAACAGAGCAAAAAGGAAGAGTCCTTAGATGGATTCTTGCCTAGACACATTCTCAGTGGAAAACTTGTAGCCAAACTAGTAACTAATGCCTTATAATGTTCCATTTAGCAACTGAAAGGCCAGGCACTTGTCCCTAGACACAGTGCAGAAGTGTGGGTGTCTGTGGCTCAGCCATCAAGTCAGCTGAGATGGAAACACCAGGCTGGGCTGATGGAACTGAATGTTGACTGTGCTGACTTCCTTCCCATGAGCTTATGAGATGCACCCGAATTTAAAGGAAAATGTAGAAACATTCACAGGCAACGGGTAGAGAAACGCCGAAACTGATTATCAAAATAAAGTTAAAAGTCCTGAGTTTTAAAGGAGTTTTCTTTTACGTGTCATGTGATCCCTGTATGCCTTGACACGGTAGAGAGGCACTTTGGTACCCACCCGTGTACACTGTGTGATGGTTGGATCCTGTTATCTGCACCCATCACCATGTGCATGCATTGGCAGAGTTCAGAATCCTCCCTACGGGCAACACTGGCCTCTCACTTGAGGCCCCCAGTTCGGCGTTGCCAGCTGCCCTTATGTGCACCACAACATTATAAGTTGCTCGTTCCCGGCTGCCTCTGTGCCCTTTAACACTCTTCCTTTGGTCCCACTTTTCCCCACTTCCTGGTGACTACTCTTCTGTTCCTGACTTTATCTGAGATCCTCATTTTCCAGATTCTAACGTGATAAAATGCTGTACTTACCTTGTCATAGCTTATTTTGTTTAACATTTCACCTTTAGTCCACCCATGAACAATGGGGTGAAATTCCCCGTTCTTATAGGGTTCACACATAAAGTATACCTGCTATGAAATAGTTCAGGTGAATCAAGTTAATGGAGAATTTTATTATTTGTCCCTAACTTTAACAGTAAAAGTCTTGAGCATGTTCACACTGTCCAAAATCATTGCCTGGATGCATGCCTATTTTCCAAGTCTGGAATGCTGTGCCTCCGTACCATGTGTGCATTATGTCAGATAAAGGAATTTTGCAGCGTGTACTAAAAAGAGAGACCCTGAACCCTGTGAGGTTTTCACCTACAGGAAGATTTATGTCTGGAGTTTACTGGCATTTCTCTTTTAAAGGGTCTTTCCTCAACTATCTCCACAGATTTTTTATTTGCTTATATAAGCCAACCCTATAAAAATTACAGTCGTGTCCCATCAGTTAAGCACCATAACTCAAGCTAGGCATCTTGTAGCAAAACAAATACTGAGAAATGTGCTCGGTGATGACTCTTGGATTCCACCAAGTGAACAAATGCATATCGCTATAACCAAGGGTGAACGTTTTCAGCTCCCAGACATCCCCAGTCACATCCTAACTCTGAGGAAATCACCTTCCTGACTTTTTTTTTTTTTTTTTTTTTTGGTTTTTCGAGACAGGGTTTCTCTGTGTAGCCCTGGCTGTCCTGGAACTCACTCTTTTGACCAGGCTGGCCTCGAACTCAGAAATCCACCTGCCTCTGCCTCCCAAGTGCTGGGATTAAAGGCGTGCACCACCACCGCCCGGCTACACCTTCCTGACTTTTAACAGTGTGTCTTTTGTGTCTCGTTTCTAAGGATTCTGCTCGTGTGACTATTTTGTGCCTGACTGCTTCAGCTCAGCATCGTACTCCAGAGAGTCATCCACATTGTGGTGTTGGGTTGTCACTTGTTCCTTCACATTGTTGGGTAGCATGTCATTCTGTGAATAGGCACTGAAATAGTTTTCAGCTATAATGAGAAGTACCTCTGTGCATTCTCACACGCATTCTTGTGCACACATAAATGCATGTCCGTTGCACGAATAAGTATATACTATATAGTATATAGTATAGGTATATTCCAAATGGGCACTTTTAATATAATTCTTTATACTAATACATTTATATTTTAATTAACACGTTTGGAGCACTACATCAGAACGTGGTACTAGACCATGAATGAAGCAGAATTTGCTAAGTAGAATATTTTTTCTGATTCAAAAGTTTAGATACACATATAGCCTATTATAAACTGGCCCTTACACTTCTTGACCTTTCAAGAAGTTATTTTTCTCCATCTGGATAATTCCTAAATCAACTCCCACACTGGCTAAGCATCTTAGAAAAGAGAGAGAGACCGAAGGGAGCTGCGACTTCAAGTCACCGATTCTCTGTTGATACAGCAAGCAAGGGTTGGTAGCATCTCATTCTGTGAATAGGCACTGAAGTTAGTCTGAACCCTAGGGGAATTTTAGAGTCTGTTTGTTTATTTGTTCATTTGTTTGTTTGAGATAAGGCCTCACTAAGTAGCTCTGTCTAGCCTGGAACTCACTGTATAGACCAGGCTGTCTGTCTTTTACCTTTTCTTTCTTTCTTTTTTTTCCTTTTCTTGGTTTTTTCGAGACAGGGTTTCTCTGTATAGCCCTGGCTGTTCTGGAACTCACTATGTAGACCAGGCTGGCCTTGAACTCAAAAATCTGCCTGTCTCTGTGTCCCAAGTGCTAGGATTAAAGGTGTGCGCCACTGCTGCCCGGCCAAGCTGTCTTCTAATACACAGAGATACAACTCCCTCCCCCTCCCAAGTGCTGGCACTAAGGGCCACCTCACTTGTTGAACTTTTTGAAATCATAGGACACAGAAAAATGACTATGTTTTCAATGTAAAACACTTATAAAACATCTCTCAGAAAACATTTCTTTCTCCCAGAAAAATAGATCAGGCTAAAATCTCAAACAGTCAAATTAATCTCAAAATATACAGAAAGAAATAAAGTTTGGCTTCAGTATTCCCTGCTGCTGACAGACCAGACAGCACTCATTGCGAGCTGTAAGGCTTCCTGTGAAACCCCGATGAAGAAGCACTGGCTAGAGCTGTTATGTTTTCTAGCAGTCAGAACCAGCTTGGTGAGGTCCTCCAGACAATCTCTCTGAGATTAGTTTTGTAAGATGATTATACCCCAGTCTGCCAGTTTCTAGGTAAAATGGTAGGTTTATCTGTGATCTGGTCACTACACCACACTAACACAAGATGACCATGGCCAGGAAGATTAGGAGAAGAAGCTTTCTAAACTGTAAAAATCAGTTAGCATGAATCTGAAAGAAAAACTCTTTTTAACCACCAGCAAAATGTACATCACAGGATTCCCAAAGCCAGTCTCTCAACATGCTGACCACGTGGTAAATGGAAGTGTCTTGAGATATGCTTAGTCACTGCTTTTCTCCCCAAGACTGAACATGTGTTTAGCTGTGTTCATTTCAAGTAATCGGGAGAGTGTCACAGCAGATGGCCAGGGTTTTAGGTGGGCATCCATGATTCAGGTAAGGAGAAGAGGAGGAGGAGGAGAACGGCCCTTGATCTTTAGGGAAGCTTCATGTTAAACAGTGATTCATCCCCAAAGCTCTTAAGGGATGAAAAGCAGCACAGACTTGAAGCACTGACTGTGAAAATCACTACACTTCATATTTTTTCAGGTGGGCCAATTAAATTATGTGGTCATGATTAAAAGGAGCGAGTTTTCTTCCACCAGTGCTCAAAAGGTCAGGGATTACTTTCAAGGCTGTAAGAAGGCCAAGTGACAGACAAAAGGGAGCAGGCGTGGAGGTGAGAAACCCCTGTGTCCTGGTGGCAGACAAAAGGGATGGGAAGAGGTGAGAAAAGCCTGTATTTCATTTAACACTGTGTGCTCATGCATGCTTGGAATTCTCTGATGCCAACGTCCAGTGTTCTCTTTATACACAGACCTTTCCAGACTGTTGGGGAGAAGGGGGGAAGCTACAGCGGATGGAAGGAATAAAGCAGTCAGGTGATGGACAGCTATCCTAGGACTCACCTCTTAGATGCCAGCACTCAGAAGCCACCCTGTGTGGCTTTGCCAAAGGTCAGGTGTGGGGTGTGAGAGTTGACACACATGGTTCCATATACAAAAGGAGCTTGAAGAACCAGCGCATGTACCATTTATAAGTCACATTTATAATGGTCACAAAGTTAGACACTCCAATCAGCCCTTGCCTTAGTTACTTTCATATTGTTGTGATGAGACACCATGACAAAGGCAACTTAGAGAAGAAAGTTTATTTAGAACTTACAGGTTAGATGTCTTGGGCCCTGGCATCATGGCAGGGAGCATGGCAGCAGGCAGGCAGGCAGCAGGCAGGCATGCATGCAGGCAGGCAGGCAGGCAGGCAGACAGCGCAGGCAAGCAGGCAGGCGTGGCGCTGGAGCAGTAGCTGAGAGTTTACATCTTAATTTCCAAGCAAGAGCAGAGAGAGACTGGGACTAGCTTGGGTTTTTGCAAACCTTAAAGCCCACCCCAGTGACACTCCTCCTCCAACAAGGCCACACCTACTAATTCTTCCCAACTGGTTCTAGTTTGATCAACTGGGGAACAGGCATTCAAATACATGAGTCTGGAGCTGGGGAGATGGTTACATTTTTTAAAAAACTAAATAATATTTTAAAATTTTATGAATGTATCTACACAAATGTATATATACATTGTACATATGTATGTATACATATATGTGTGTGTATATATGCACACATGTATATTTATACACATACACATTTACATACAAATACATATACATGTATATATAATGAGCCTATAGGAGCCATTCTCAAACCATCACATTCCTACCTGTAAGGGGAGTAATAAAACAGTCAGCCTCCAGTTGCCACACCTTCCATGTCTTCTGTGAATTTGAAATTCCTTCCTTGTTTGCAGGGCACTAATGAACTGTCTGGGGTGAGGAACGTCTAGTTTCCTTGAAAAGTCTCAGAGGAGAAAGCAGATTCTGGAGCTGACGGTATCTGATAAAACGCTCTTTCTGAGCCAGAATTTTGGATAGCTGATGAGGACAGTGTCTCCCACTTGATTGTGGTTTAGGTCTATGATTTTTGGTCCAAGTCCATGCTTTGTTCAGACTTTCCTTTCTCCATGAATGCAGGCCTTGCAGGTACACTTCCTCTGCTGCTAGCAGATGCTATCTCATGCACTTATGTCTTCTCATTCAATACAAATTTTCAGAGAAAATTCTAATTTTCTTTTTAGAAGTAAAATAAGGAATGCATTCACACACACACAACACACACACACACACCAGAGAGAGAGAGAGAGAGAAGAGAGAGAGAGAGAGAGAGAGAGAGAGAGAGACAGAGAGGAAAATGGTATGTACTTTGAGATATAGCCAGTCTCCTTGTCTCTGTTGTTTTTGTGTAGTTAGCAGTAGTTTGGTTTGGTTTGGTTTCCTTTTGTTTTGTTTGCCATGGGATCTTACTCTGAACTTACCGGGCTGGCCGTGCTTCACGGGCTTGTGGGTGATGGAGAACTCGCCCAGGTAGTGTCTAATCATCTCCGGTTTGATCTCCACCTGGTTGAAGGTTTTGCCATTGTACACGCCCACCATGCTGCGGACCATCTCCGGCAGAAGGATCGTATCCGGCAGGTGGGTCTTCTCCACCTCGGGCTTCTCCATGGGCGGTGCCTCCTTCTTGGCCTTTCTCGCGCTTGAGCAGCGAGTGCTGCTTCCGCCGCAGGCCGCGGTTCAGGCGCTCTGGCGAGCCCTCTGTAGAACTGTATCACCTGCTCATAGATCATTTCCTGCAGGTGGTCGAGGCCCACGCCAGGATAGGTGACGTTGTGGAAGGTCCGCTTCTTCTTCTGCGCCATCTTGGTGGCGGAGAAAGGTCCCATGTACCAGAGGCTGCAGGCTTCGGTGGCAGCAGGCCTGGCAGGCCTCAATGCTATGCGGAAGTCTTTGGTTCCAAAAGGCTTTATTGTCATGGCTGATGGTAGATGGATCTGGATGTACACCTTGCCATGGGATCTTACTCTGAACTTAGACTAGGCTTGACTTGAACTCATGGTAGTCTTCCTGCCTTAGCTTATCGGCAAAGTGCTAAGATTATCGGTATGAGGCTACTATGCCTGGCCGTCCCTTTTTTTTTTTGTTAGTTCGTTAGTTTGTTAGTTAGTTAGTTAGTTAGTTAGTTAGTTAAACTACCCCATACTTGTACCATTCTGTATTCTTGTTTATTAATCAATATTCAGCATCTTGGTCTTTTCATATGTCATTATATCTCAGAGATCTTTGGGAATATATAAATCCCACTTTATTTTTTTTAATTTCATACTCCCCCAATATGAGAGAGCATCTTAGTTTGTACAGTCCTTTGTCCCAGTCTTTTCTTTTAACAGACAATACTATGGTTATATATGTATATGTACATCCTACTTATCGGTTTGGGTAGGATGAGTATTTGGGAAGTCTCCTCCCCCCACCCCCAGGAATCCTGAAGCCAAGGGTTACTACACAAATCACTTTGGCAGCTGTCTCCCTAGTAGTTGCTTTCTTGCACTCCACTAGAATGGAAAGGGTCTCTGTTTTCTAAACTCTGTTTGTTCTATCTTTTTTTCAGTTCCAAGAAAAGTACTGGGAATATAGGTCAGTGAGTAGACACTTGCCACACGTGTGTGGGTCTGAGTTGGGATTCTCAGAACTCACATCAAACCAGACACAGTGGCATACATCTGTAAGCCCAGTGCTCCCAGGATGGGTTGGGTCGGAGAGACAGGAAGATCTCTGGGACCTGTGGGCCCACTAGCCTGGCGTACATAGCAGAAACCCAACAAAGAAACTTTGTCTTAAACAGGATGTGAGACAAAGACTTGCTCTCTGAATTCTGAATTCCACATGTGAAGTGTACCGTTCTCTCTCTCTCTCTCTCTCTCTCTCTCTCTCTCTCTCTCTCTCACACACACACACACACACACACACACACACACACACTGTTGCTTGTAAAAAATAGTAAATATAGTTGGAATAATTTTGGAAAATATATTGTGTCTTAGAGTAAAATGTTCAATATGCCACTTACTTATGCTTAAAACTAAAGAAGATACTAATTCAAGAAAATATAGTATAACAGTAAACATTTCCTACTCTGGGGCAATCAGTAATGTGCATTCCGAGTCAGTGAATTCTACTGTCTTGTTATTTCAGAATTCATTCAGCTGAGCATTGCCAATCCGTTTGTCCTCAGACTAGATTGTTGTTAATTATTAGAGAAAGCACCTACGGCACATTTTTCAGCATATCACAAAAATGTTCAAAATGGAACCAAATTACTTCCCTCTTCATTTCTAATTTTGGGTTGAAAATAAGGTGAGCGTGCACACTGGAGGTAAAAATTAGGCTTTTTTCCCTGTAAACTACTTTGTGAACTGTGATGACTATCTCCCAGGCAGTTGACACTTGGCATTTGTGACAGAGATCAGTGATTTTTTCCCAGAAGCCAGTATCAAAACCTAGTGCAGAGCCTCCCGGTGGCAGGGCCAGGACCAGGCAGGAGTGGAAAACTAACAGAGAACTGTAGAGCCTGTTTGTCACCAATGGTAACAGGTTATAGCTGATGTCCTGAGGTCGCCAGGAGTAGTTTGAGTACCATGACTAGCCTGACTCTGGGTCTCACTGAACTGAGCTAAGAGCCCAGTGTGCTGTGCCCTCCCTCAATGTGCCGTGCCCTCCCCTAATGTGCTGTGCCCTCACCCAATGTGCTGTGCCCTCACCCCTGGATACGCTGAGGCCCAGAGCAAGCACAGACCTCAGGAAACAAAACATGACAAGGAAAAGCCTTCCATTCCCAGGCAGAGCCCTCTGCCTCTGTGAGCCCAAAGACTTAGCTGCCTTACTCCGCAGCCCCTGTGTCTGCCCCCACACTGCCCACTTCAGATTGTCCTACTGAAAGTTAGTGGGGGCTGGAGACTGGAGCCATGTTCAAAGAAGTGGTGACTGCAAATTTTCAATTAAGACTATAAGATTGTTTCTTACTGTAACAACAAAGAAAATAAAATATTGCCAAGGTCTTTATGTAATCCTGGATAGGTTATGTAGCATGTTTATCTGTCTGAGTACTCTCATCTTTTAGAGTCTTAAGAGCCAGCAAGATGGTTCAGTGGGTAAAGGCACTTGTCACCAAGCCAAATGACCCAAGTCTAACAATAGGAACCCACATGGTGGAAGAAAGAACCAACTTCAGCAAGTTGTCTTCTGATACACACACCATAAACACACACACATATATACTAAACACACACAACACACACCATAAACACACATGCATATACTACACATATACCATAAACATACACCACACACACACTATACACACATACACACACACACCATAAACACACATATATACACTACACACACACCATAAACACACACACATGCACACGTGATCCATACATACACACACACCAGACACAGCACAGACATCACACACATATCACACATATACTAAACACATACAACACATCATAAACACACACACACATATACTATACACACACCATAAACACACACATACACAACCATAAACACCATGACTAGCCTGACTCTGGGTCTCACTGAACTGAGTGAGCTAAGTGACAAGAAGCCCAATGTGCTGTGTCCTCACCCCTGGGTACACACATACACACATGCTCCATATATGCACACACACACCACACACGACACACATTTACTAAACACACACAACACACACATATCCCATACACCACACACCACACACTCTAAACACACACATACTATGCACATACATACACTTGCAGATATACAGAAATATATACACATCAATAAAAATATAAAAAAGAATAAGTATATTGATCTAGATTCATTTTCTCTAGCTCTTTGGTCTCAGGACCTTTGTATTCTTAACAGTTGTTGAAGGGGCTGGAAAGATGACTCAGCATTTAAAAGTGCTTATTGCTCTGTCAGAGCACATGAGTTCAGATCCCAGCATCCACTTCCTGCAGATGGCAACTGTCTGGGACTCCAGCTCCAGAGGATCTGGCGCCTCCTCCTGGCCTCCTCAACCACCTGCATACATGTGCGTGCACGCACACACATTAAACAACTAGTTTATAACTATTGCTATGCACCATATTATAAGTAAAAACTGGAAATTCAACAGAATATATGTGCATTAATTCACAAAAAAGTATACCCATTAAATATTAGGTTATTTTTATAGAGAAAATGGTGTTTTAAAACAAAAAATACTGAATGAGAATAGCATTACTTTGAATTTTAATAAACCTCTTTAATGTCTAGCTTAATAAAATGCAAGTGAATTCTCCTACTCCAGGTTGGATCCGCTGAATTCCATTGCTATGGTTTAAATACATGACCACATCTGACCTCCAACTAAGAAGTAGTTGGAGGAAAAAGAGAACATTGTCAGCTTATTCATATAACTATGACGATTTCTTGATATGTGGCTGCCATTGGCATCTTTTAAAGATTGGCTCTGACATTATGGCCTGGGAGACTGCTAATTAACTTTTAGTGCACGATGCACTAAATATGGATCTTTAGAAGCACATGGCTTTGAAACATCTGTCAGTTGCCAAAAACGTTTTGATTCATAAAGATCTTCTAAATGTTGGCCTATTTGAGATGTAGTATGAAAAAATGCATCCACCACTACCGTCACCAGCCTTTGTCAGCCAGAAGCTTAGAAGATTCACACTTTTCGTGGAGCTTGAAGACTGCAATTAGGTTGCATCGTCCCTGGCCAGCATAACCTTGTTATTTCCCATTGACACAAATAAAACATGTCAAACTCATTTTCAAAAACGAAAAAAAAAGGGGGTGGGGTATAATAATATATAACAGATTCTTCACTAGGAACTTAAAATTAATAATTGAAATTTTCTTTCAAGTTACTATAATATTTACACTGTCGTGTTTATAGCCCACTGAGTTAATTTACTATATGGTTTAGCTTTCCCTTTGAAAGTCATAAAATAGGCTTCACGCATTCAAAATATACTGTCTTCTGGCTTCATCTGTGGAATGTCTAGGTTCTGACAACCTGGGTTCTTTGAGGAGAGGAGAAAACAGAGGAATAAAAGACTATCACAGTCTGTGGGAAGGGTTAAAGAGCACCTGAGGACAGGGTTTACAGAGAGGACGCTGGGCAGGCTAAGAGCAGTGAAGTGATAGTTTCAGAGGAACCTATCCCAGTGGGACGGAAATAATACAGAGTTTAAGAGCTCGCTGAGAATTTAGGGGGAGCGTCTGAATACAGCCCAGCAGGCTTTGGGGTTTTTTGTTTGTTTGTTTTTTAAACTGGTAGATTCAAAGATTTCAGCCGGGGCTGGAGCTCAGAAGCTAGGTTTCCATTTTTCCGCTCCCTCGGTGTTAAGAGGGCCTGTTGTGCCTCTGCCATTCTGTACACTCACTGCACATAGCTCTTAGCCAGGTTTCTGACGCTTGACCAGGGGGCGTGTTAAAACACATGTCGCTTGCTCACAGTCACTTAGTAACGAAGTCCTCTTGAGTTGTTCGTTCTAATTTCTGCCTCTGCCTTTAGAACCATGTGATTTTATTCTCTGATGAACTTCTGTTACTAGATACACAGAACCACCTCCATCTTCTTCCCATCACGTCAGCCAGGGCACCAGTGAGCTGCCTCCTCAGCACACAGACGGCATCGCTCTCCTTATGCTGCAAACAATACCTTTACCGGCTCATTGTTTCCACATGCACACCAGATCATTGTGACCACATGGCACACTCCACAATGGGAGGCTAACTCAGGCTCTAAAGAATTTGCATGTTAAATCAGTGCATCAGCCACATGTTTTCAAACATGCTGCTTGGCTTCCATTTTTCCTGATTGCCACCATTGTCACTGATAAGTTTTGAGAGATGACTGCCTAAATCTACACTGTGGATCTCCGCAGTCACAGACTTTAATCATGGACTTAGGATTAAGATAAAGTCTAAAGGTTTCCTTTAGGTTCTAGGCCTTGCTCCGTGTCCTTATTTCCTGTCAAGAACCTGCCTGCCTTTTATTCCAGCAGGTCACAGGCCTCCAGTCACAACATGGATCTGATATGAACTAACTTTCTAAACGCTAACTCATATAGAGTATAGAGTTATAGACTGCTATAAAGTAAGCTGCTATAGAGTAAAACTCCAACTCTGATATCTTGTTTTTCTGCTTTAAAATTATACTCTTTCCATCCAGTGATCTTTTGTTTTGTCTCACTATGTAGCCCTGGCTTTCCTAGAACTCACTTTGTAGACCAGGCTGGCCTCAAATTCATGGAGATCCGCCTGCCTCTGCCTCCCAGCTACTGGGATTAAAAGTGTGTGCCACAACATCCAACACTGGTCTGTCTTCAAAAATTATTTTCTTTCTGTTCTACTCTCTCTTCCCCTACAGTTATTATTAATATCTATGTATTTTAGATTCCAGAACTTGAAGGCCTTGGCCAAAACAAAAACAAAAGGCCCCTGGGGGCATGTCCTCAAAGAAGACCATGTAACTTTGGCTCCTCCTCTTCCTCTGCCTTTGCATCCTGGCTTCCATGAAGTGAGCAGCTTGCTCCAGAGCACAACCCCTGCCGTGAAATGTTGACCTTAGACCCAAAGGCTGAGCAGCCACAGACCTCTGAAACTGTGAGCCACCATAAGCCTTTCCCTTTCATTTGTTCCCTTGGATATTTTCACAGTGACAGAAGCTAGCTAACTTCCTTAGCAAAATAAGGCCAAGAGACAGAGCTAGCCATTCGTCATCCATGGCTAGAGTTCACATTTCTAGACCTTTCCTTGTGCTAAGCTCTCTATGCATCATCTCCAATGCTACTTGTGATAATTAACCATTTGAGGCAGCTACTGTCGCATTCATCACTTATAGAGGAAGACACAAGAAGACAGAGGAGTAAGCCAGAGTCCCTAAGTCATGAGTCAGAAAGATGGGAAAGGTCAGACCAGGTCCACAGTGGACATGAAGCTTCCTCTGTCCCCTGTGTCACTGAGAGTGCACACATTCAAGCCAGCACACACACAGTCAGCCCAAAACCATTGTGCTCCTTCTCTGAATGTCACATACTGCAAGTTCTTGGCCTGTTTGGGAGGCAAGAGGAGCCTGACAAAGAAACTGTGTGGATGACACAGAAGCCAATTTTGGTTACAGTTGTATGAAAGCTCTGCCTCAGTCCAGAAGCAATTAGAGCATAACAGAGGAGAGGACCCATCCCCATCGGGAGCGTGATGGAGGAGAGGACCCATCCCCATCGGGAGCGTGACGGAGGAGAGGACCCATCCCCATCGGGAGCGTGATGGAGGAGAGGACCCATCCCCATCGGGAGCGTGATGGAGGAGAGGACCCATCCCCATCGGGAGCGTGATGGAGGAGAGGACCCATCCCCATCGGGAGCGTGATGGAGGAGAGGACCCATCCCATCGGGAGCGTGATGGAAGGAGAGGACCCATCCCCATCGGGAGCGTGATGGAGGAGAGGACCCATCCCCATCGGGAGCGTGATGGAGGAGAGGACCCATCCCCATCGGGAGCGTGATGGAGGAGAGGACCCATCCCCATCGGGAGCGTGATGGAGGAGAGACCCATCCCCATCGGGAGCGTGATGAGGAGAGGACCCATCCTCATCGGGAGCGTGATGGAGGAGAGAACCCATCCCCATCGGGAGCGTGATGGAGGAGAGGACCCATCCCCATGGGAGCGTGATGGAGGAGAGACCCATCCCCATCGGGAGCGTGATGGAGGAGAGGACCCATCCCATCGGGAGCGTGATGGAGGAGAGACCCATCCCCATCGGGAGCGTGATGGAGGAGAGAACCCAACCCCATCGGGAGCATGATGGACTTTCTAACATCTGACTCGAGGTCCGCATAGCCAAAACTCATGCTCTCACTAAAAGCCCTGTCCTGAGTGTCTCGGCTTTGTAATCACCTCAGTCTGCGCTAGTAGGGTGTATTCTTCTTCTCTACAACTTGTATATCCCAACCCCTCCCCAAGAATGAAGGGAGATAGTAACAAAGCAAGAAAGGGAAGGGAGGGGGGGGGAAAGGACAGGGGAGGAAAGAAAGCTGTGGAGAGGAGAGGGGGCAAAAGGGAGGGAGAGAGGAAGGGAGGACAGCGGGGGGGAGGGGAGGGGAGGAGAGAAAGAGGGAAAGTTGAGGGAGAAAAGGTCAGAATCCTGCTCTTTGAAGACTGGTGTCTATCGGTTCCAAGTGACCCACAATCATGCATGTTCCAGGGAAGGAACATTCTTTAAACATTGAGGTTTTTAGCTATTGCAGAGTATATTCATAAAAACTTCTTTCCTGTTGGGATGGGTGGATTGAGACAAAAGAGGAAATCGCTCAGCCTTCCAGAGGGGGTGGAGGGAATCAGGACAAAGGAAAGCCTGCTGCCAGTTCTCCCTGTACGGTTTTAAGATGTGCACTCAAGGACGGAAAGAACATCATCATGATGAGAGTAAGAAGCTGCAGATGCTAACATCTGGAACAGGAAGACACTGGCACAGTTATTCACATTACCCATTGTTCTCACCGAAGTTGTACATAAATGATGCACACAATTCAATTTGGGTTTATAAATTATAGCAAACCAAGACAACAATTATGGTGTGTGTTCCGTTGGCAGGATTCTCACACTGTCCTGTGTGAGCCTTCCGAATGGCCTTCACACCACTGTGGCAGGTGTGAGACCACACCCATTTGAAGAGCACAGAAACAGAGGGATCAGACAGGTTAGGTAGCTTACCCTAGGTCACACAGCAATAGGGATCCTCTTCAGCCTGTCCTGACTTTAGGAAATGAAGAAATGGCATCAAGCCAGTTAGGCCTAGACACTAGAGTCCTTACTAAACAGTCTCTCTGTGCTGATGTCCTTAGGGCAGCAAGGGAAATGGGATGTGAGCTACACAAGCTGCCCAGCCCCCAACCATTGTGACAAGTTCTCTCTCAAGGATCGGTGGTGTGTTCGGTTGGTTGGTTTGGGGTTTTTGGTCTTTTGTTTGTTTGTTTCCTGCTCATCCAGGTCTAACTGGCTACCAGCTCTTATTCTTGTTGCTCACGGTACCTCTAGAGCAACAGTTCTCAAGTCAGCATCAGAGCCTCTTGGTAGTTCGTTAGGAATGCCAATTCTTAGGCCCAAGCCCAGAGCGGCTGAGTCATAAGTTCTGGAGATACAACAATCAGTATTGTCAGGAGCCCTCCAGGTGCCTCTGACGATGCTCAGTGGCTGCTAAGCGCCCCGCCCCCACCCTGTCCATCTTCTCTTCCTACATCTGTCCTCCTCCGAAATTCTGGTGTAGTCTCAGGGATGGCATGTTTCAACCTCAACAGCATTAACGTCTTGCATCCTGGTGGTTACTTGGAGGGATATTAGCCTTGAAAGATATTAGCAACACCCTTAGCCTCTACTCCCCAGATGCCAGGAACATTCCTCCTAGTCCTTAATACCCAGAAGATTCCAATATTGTCACATATCCCCAAAAACCATATTTTCCCTGGTTGATAAGCAAAGAGTTATGGGTTATGTTCTAAATACTGGATTTTTTTCCTAGCTCACTTAATAATCCTTACTTACAACCAATATTGGGAGTCTCTCTCAGAAGTGTTTCTGCTGATGATCAGCTTGAATCTGTAACGAGTTAAAGAATAAAACCTAAGCATGTAGCATTGGATAAATTGTTACGGGAGTCAGCCTGTAACAGAGAGTTACTACAATGAATAGAAATCACTAAGGCCTGATTTCACATCGTCTCTCCCCTTACTTTCTGGTTCTCAGGCATGGTCCAGAAAAGCAGCACAAACTGACATTGTGCATGTTGAATGAGATACCACTTTGCACAAAAATACAATAGACAGATGTGGACATAAAAGGAACCTGGGGATGTAGCCATTCTGAAAACAGGCCTCAGGGTGGTAGTAAATTGTGCAACTTTGTGGGGCAATCTGTGTCCTGTAGGTTTAAGAAAGAGACAGCCTATTGGTTTGTGATATCGACTGGGCACAATCCAAGTCCCCCACGTGACCTGGAGTTTCCACATTTGCAGGCTTATACTTTGCATCATTCAACTTGTTAGAACAAGGCAAGTGTCCCCATTGAGATGACAGTCCTTGGTTATCTTCAGTGCTCCTCTGAGCTCCTCTAGAGAAAGAGGAAACTGATAAGGGTTTACTTGTGGGACGTATCCTCTGGGCCTTAACTGGACCTCTTAGGAAGCTATGCACCTCTCATCCAAAGCAGGATTTATGACAGACAACCAACTTTGTACCCTCGCTGCCACTTCCTGGAAATGCTACTTTGGAGCACCGATCCTGTGGAAATGGTGTGAATACGCCCTCAGAGCCTGTGTACTGTCATTTCAGACCATGAAATTCCTGAGTTAGTCAGTGATGCAGATAATGGAGCTGCTGGCGTCTCTCTCTGTCTCTCTCTCTCTCTCTCTCTCTCTCTCTCTCTCTCTCTCTCTCTCTCTCTCTGCCAGGTACCACATGGGTTTCTCAAAGAGCTGTAAACACGAGACTTTCATAGCACTGGCCTTTTTTTTAGGGCAATAAAAATAACCTAGATCCCTCGTGCTCCAAAATGACCCTTTGAACCAGTTTGACTTGACAACTTGTCAGAGCTGTTTGTTGATTCGGTCATGGAATCTATCATTGCTTGTTACCACTAAAGAAATCAGCAGCTATTTCTCCATGGTCTGGATATCATGCTGCATAGTGCTAACCAGGAGTGGTCCTGGTTTAAATTGTTTCATCAAAATGTTTCTAAAACCAAGACCTTTTGCTTAGGCAGTAGTGCTTTCCACAAAATTACTCCAGAAAAGAGAACACAGTAAACTTTTTAAAGTATTTTTACATTATGTTCCCACTGGGTTAAAAAACAAAAAGATAAAGTTTGTAAGTACAAAGCAAGTTTCCTGAAAGAAAACATATCACCATCAGCAAGGGTGGCCTTTGGATGGGAAATCCAGGCTGTAACAGACTCACTGTTCAGTTGTCATTATCTAAGCGTTAGACAACTTGTTCACTATTTCAAAATATTGTATTTTTAATTTTAAGTGTTAGTAAATCATAGGAAAGAAGTGCCTATTTTCTCTCTTTAAAAAGGAAGAAAGAAAGGACAAGGAAGGAAGGAAGGAAGGAAGGAAGGAAAGGAAGGAAGGAAGGAAGGAAGGAATGTTCAGTGGGTAAGGGCACTAGACACAAGGCCTGGTGATCTGAGTTATTCCCTGGGTTTACATGGGAGAGAAGACTAAACTCTGATCTCTACACTTTTGCTTTAAGAGAGAGAGAGAGAGAGGAAGAGAGGGAGGGAGAGAAAGAGGGAGAGAGAGAGAGAGAGAGAGAGAGAGAGAGAGAGAGAGAGAATAAATAAAATTTAAAAAGTCCTTGAGCTAGCCTGTTTGCTTCCATGATCTCTCTTCCGTTTTTTATCGCTAAGAAAGAATGAGCTGAAGCTCTCCCGAGTCAGTTTACCCGCTACCATTACTAATAGTGCTTGTGAGAACAAGGTTAACACGCAGGTCCTTCTTGAGGTTGGGGTGGCTAAGTCTGTGTTCCCAGTTTCGGAGGTCGCAACCTGTGGTCAGTTCACCTCGTTGCTTTAAGCTGGTAGTGAGACAGCATATTACAGCGGTAGGGCATGGGGAAGAGACTGTCTGCCTCCAAACAGACAGGAAGCAAAGAGGAAGAGGAGGGCTCGCTTTCAGAATCCCTTCCAGCACACTGGGAACCCGCCCATTACTCAGTCCATGAGGCTGGGGCCCTCAACAGTCAGAGCAGTCCGAGAACAGCAGTCCCTGATTCAGGGGCGGTGAGAGGTGGCTGCTGCCTCTGTGGTCCTACTCTGGCACTGTTGCCATGGAAAGTTCCTGGAGTGCTAGTGTGCTGGGAGCCCCTCTTCTACAATAAAAGCTGGACTCAGCCGAGGCAGCAACCAAGAGTAAACCACCTACTAGATAAGAGTTCTCAAAAATACCCTCTCTAAACTCCGGGGTGCTCGGTCTGCAAGTTCAGTGAGGGGGAGCCTTCCGGCCTCAGCCAAGGCGACAGGACAGCTCCCCAGCCGAGGCCCCCTACTCAGTTATTCTAATTTGTGGCAAGTCGATGTTAAAACCACAGTCCTTGTCTTTATTAGAGTGATTTGCCCCCGAAATTGTGCCTTGTCCTTTTACTTGCATCGGACACAGTCATATAAATTATTTGTGAATTCAGGAAGATTGTCAGAGTTCAGAGTTGCATGTTAGTGGAGAGTCTGTTGACAGAGCTTATGTGGACATTTTGATAAGCTCATTAAGACTGCTCGTTGTGACATGAAGAAGAGACAAAGTAAGGTTGGACCAAAGGAAAAAATTCTTTAAAAACCTATTTAGAAGTGGGGCCGGTACTTGAAATCTAAGGGTCTGGTCACGTGTTCACACTGGGCTATGAGTGGGCTGCTCTCTGCTTGCCGCTTTTCTTACCCGCATATCCTCTCTGCAGCTGTTGGCCGGGCGCTGGCCCTTCGACCACAATGATTTTGGAGTGTTTCTCTGCAAGCTGTTCCCCTTTCTGCAGAAGTCCTCCGTGGGCATCACCGTCTTGAATCTCTGCACTCTCAGTGTGGACAGGTAACGTGGCTCTTTCCTTTGCTCTTTAGTGGGGTTTAGAAAATCATTTTTCTCAGAAGGAAGCGTGTAGATTCTGTGCCGGCACAACAGTTATCCAGTGTCAAGTGAAGTAAGAATTTACCAGTCTTGCCCTCCACCCTGTGTTCAGAATTGCTTTACACATGCTCATTAGTATTGATCCGAGATTCCCACAGTAAGCACCTTAGCAAATGTGGCCAATGATACACAGCTGGACTCCTTAAGACGATAAAAAATTAAAGTAATGTAATAAACTTGACGAAAACAAAGAGATCTAGAATATACAAACCTGTACTTGAGACCGGCATTGCTATTATTGAGAAAAGGAAATAATACTCCCCATTTGGGTTAGTATTTCAAATGCTTTGAGGCAGCCAAGCAATAAGAACGTATAAAAGTGGTTACGTTTGTTTTTTCACTATCGCTCCTTTAATATGCCTTAAAATCTGTTCCTATAATGCCTAATTTCATATTTTAAAGGCGACAACAAAATAAGTAACTGTATCCAAGTTCTGAAAAACCCATAATCCTCCCAAATGACAGTAAGAGAGAACTCCCTAAAGTGTGGGCTGCAGCCCCCTGTGCGTGGGTGGGGGAGGGGATGCTGCAGCCCCGTGTGGGTGGACGGGAGGAGGGGAGGAGAGGGTTGCAGCCCCCTGTGGGTGGATGGGGGAGGGGGATGCTGTAGCCCATGTGGGCGGACAGGAGGAGGGGAGGAGAGGGTTGCAGCCCACTGTGGATGGGTGCAGAGGGGGGTGGAGGGGCTTTGCAACCCCATGTGGGTGGGTGGGAGGGATGTGGCAGGCCCATGCGGGTGGGTGCTGGGCTTATGTTGCAGCCCCTGTGGGTTAGTGCCGGGGCAAGCTCACACAACAAAAGAGGCAGGAGGAACTTTCTCAGCATTTGATGACCAAAAGTTAATCCAAAATCCAGTGACCAGTGGACCCAAGCCCGGCTGTACTGTTCACCACATAGGTCCAGGTGTGGGGCTACAGCCTAGATTCTGAGCACACAGTGGGACTTTACAGTGTGCGTGTCCTCACACAGTGGGACTTTACAGTGTGCGTGTTCATGTTCTTATCACAGGGTGCCAGTAACGCTGCCTGAAGCTACCTGGCTGGGATTCAATCGCAGTGTTTACTCTACATACTAAACATAATGGTTTGACTGAAAACAAAGGCTTTTGATGCCCGCCACCATCATTCCTCAGCATATACTTGTCTTTGCTTTGACTTGTATTAAAATATTTGATTTTAAAAAATTTTTGTTAAGAGTCATTTACCTGAATTTCACTTTAATATATCTTTAAATGAATTTGGATAAGTATAGACTTCTAACAAGTTTTGAAATGGCTCTAAACATTTTGCCATTTTGTACTATGTATCATACAAGGACATACCCTCAGCATTGACAATTATAAAATCAAAAGTCAATCACTTCTGAAAAACATTGAAGATAGTCCATATATAAAAGTCAGCTGAGATCAAAGTCAGCTAAGATACAATTTTTTAAAGAATCTTTTTATTTTACATGTGTGTGTCAGTGCTCACAGAGGCCAAAAGAGGGCATCAGATCCCTTGTACCTGGAGTTAACAGGTCACGAGCTGCCCACCATGGGTGCTGAGAACAGAACCTAAGTCTTCTGCAAGAACAATAAATGTTCCTAACCACTGAGCCATCTCCAGCCCCCAAAGACAGTGTTCTTTATGTAAAAATAAACAAGAATTTCCATGTCATTAGTATATAATTTTGCATTCATTTTTAATAGATGATAAAAATTGAGACAGTGAGATGATACAATAAGTAAAAACCGCTAGCCATGCCAGCCCAGTGACCTGAGCTTCGTGTCTGGAACCTATGTAAAAGAACTGACCCCACAAAATTGACCTCTGACCTCAACACGTGCACTGTGACATGCCACACACTTACCACACACACACACAATAACAAGCAAATAAGATTTTTATATATACTAAACGACTGGATTAATTTATCCATGATACATTATCAGTAAATGCTTGATCTGCATACCTATTTTATGGTGGCTCTTAAAATTTTCTCAAGCAAGGGGCTAAGAAATGAATCTGTGGTTAAAACAATGCACTGCTCTTCCAGAGGACCAGAGTTTGGTTCTTGGCACCCGCACCAGGTGGGTCTCAACCACCCCTCATTCCAACTCTGGGGGATCACTTCTCTGGCTCCATGGACAGCTGCACATATGCCCACAGCATAATTAAAAATAATTTATAAAAAGCTTGGAGATAGAGAGATGGCTTGGGAGTCTGCTCTTGCAGAGGACCTGGGTGAGATTCGCAGAACCCACACTGCAGCACAAACCATTCTGCGATTCAGTCCCAGGGGATCCAACACTTCCTTAGGCATCCAGGGGCACGGGGGGGGGGCACAAGCATTATGCAGGCGGAACACCCATACACATTAATTAAAATAATTTTTTTTAATTCTCAAACACAAAGGGTCACTAATGGAAAATTTTTTTTAAGAAGCCCTCTAAAAAAAAGAGAGAGACCTAATTTAAGGCCAGCATGGTGGCACTTGGGAGGCAGAGGTAGGCAGACCTCGGAGTTTGAAGCTAGCCTGGTTTACAGAGCAAGTTCCAGAACAGCCAGGGCTACACAGGGAAACAAGAGATTTGACTATTTGATGTCACCTGCAACTTCTAACATTATATATAGATACATATATCTATATCTAATAATTATATAGTATAATTATCATAAGGAATCAAAGTCAGAATGTTACAGCACATTTTATGGCATACCTGCATATTTAACATAGTGCTGTGTGGTTGGTGTGTACAACACACTATTGCCATGTGGTTGGTGTGTACAATGCGCCATTGCTGTGTGGTTGGTGTGTGCAATGCACTGTTGCTGTGTGGTTGGTGTGTCCAATGCATGTTGCTGTGTGGTTGGTATGTGCAATGCACTATTGCTATGTGGTTGGTGTGTACAATGCACTATTGCTGTGTGACTGTACTACACACCGTTGCCTTGGCTCACGTACAACTTAGAAAAAGCTTTCATTATTTTAAATCATTCCACTGACGGCCACTCCCATCAGCACAGAGAGAAGCTCATTCTCATAAGGAACAGCTTGTGTGGATACTCAGCTATGGTTTATAATTTCAAATAAAATTATTGCTGTGTTTAGACATCAAAACACATTAGTAGTTATAAATTGTAATGGTGTCTTTTTAAAAGAAACCATATGGCTCTGATGCCTGAAACACAAAATAAAGGAAGTGATTTGGACTGTTACTTGAAATAAATATATTTGCCAAAACTAAAACACAAAAGATAATTTCATCAATAGTTTAAAATACAATGATATGGATCATTTAAAATGTCCACATTTCAGTGGTTAAATGCAAAGACTAGAAATGACTTCACTGTCTATTAGGATCTGTAGCAGTCTGTGGGAAACAAGCCTTGAATGAGCTGCTTTGGCCTAAGTCAGATGCTAAGGGCTGCGGTGTTAAGTCAGGGAGAAGTGGCTCAGGGTGAGACCCGACAGTCATGCAAAGCCTGGTTTAATCCCCTGTAGTAGAGAAATGGAAAGGCAGCATAAGAGGCCACTGTATGGTTCCCGCCCACTAAATGGTAGAAACAGCCATGTTGTTCCCTGCATGAGCACACCAGTACAATCTCCTCCTTCATCTAAGTGCTGTATTTTAAAGCATTGGTGGGGCTGTGGTAGGCATGGTTGCCTCCTAACCTGTTAGAAGATCTAAAAATTAGAGGTTTTAAATGATACCTCTAACACCACTGATACAGAGATGTGTTCTCATTATATTGTGTGATTAAAATAAGTCTAAAAGTCATGTGAGGAATATAGAAAATAATTCTGACAGTTGACAAAAGGAACAACATGTTATTTCCATGTACCTTGTTAGATGTTTAAAAACTACAGTGTCTAATCAATATGATAGACTAGGCAGGGTTAGGGTTAGACAGGGTTAGGTTAAGGTTATTGTTAGACAACATTAGGGTTAGGGTCAGACAGTGTTAGGGTTAGGGTCTGAGTTAGAGTTAGGGAATGTTCTGACACATCACTGGGGAAACTGAGTGGGTGTCAGAGTACACAGACATGTAATGTGTGCTCATATCACTGGATAAAGTAAAAGACTGACTCATTTATAAGAAGTGCTATTTAGCTCCCTGAGAGGAAAAGTTAAAATCTCACTCATTCCTTTATACAATAGTATAATATACAATTACCATTTTTCAAATATGTATAAGAACTAGACACATTATAGTGTATGGAAAATATTTTCTCTAACTGAGTATTGCAATAATTATTCCCATTTTACAGCTAGGAAAGCTAAGTCTGAAAAGTTTAATCAAGTACATAAAACTCTGAAACGTAGGAGCCAGTAATCAAATGGGTCGTCTTCATTCTTAACCGCTATACTTAAGCATGCAAAAATCTCAAACCACAAAGTAACAGAAGAAAAGAATACATTTTGATCTCTGGAAAAGGAGAAACTTCTCAGAGGCTGGAGAGAAAGCTTCAAGGTTAAGAGAACACAATGCTCTCGAAAAGGACCGGGTTCAGTTCCCAGAACCCACATGGAGGCCCTTACAACCACCTGTAGCTCCGGCTGGAGACCTGAAGTTCTTCTCTTCTGGCACCTGCATGTATGTGGTGCACATATATTCACATGTCATACACATGTATATAAAAAATATGTAAGTAACTCTAAAAGAAACCTCTTAACTTAAAAAAATAATAATAAACCTAGCATAACTATCCTTTGAGAAGCTCTACCCAACAGCCAATAAATACAAATCCAAAGACCCACAGCCAAACATTAGACCAAGCTTGGGAAGTCTTGTGGAAGAGTTGGGGGAAGGATTGAGAGACCCAAAGAGGACAGGGACTCCACAGAAAGACCAACAGAGTCAACTAACCTGAACCCTTGGGGCTCTCAGAGACTGAACCACCAATCAAAGAACGTGCATGGGCTAGCCCTGGGCCCCCACCCCTGCAGACGTGCAGCGCAGTCTTCTGTGGGAGTTGTGCCTGAATCTGTTGCCTGCTGCAGACACTGTCCCCCTAACGGCTGCCTTAGCTGGCCTCAGTGGGAGAGGTTACATCCAGTCCTGCAGTGACTTGATGTGCCAGAGAGGGTGAGGATCTGTGTGAAGGGGGACTGGGAGGAGAGGGGGGATATTGGGATGTAAAGTGAATCAACAAATTCTTTTAAAAAGACAAAAATAATCAACATTCTGAATATAATCACAAATACATTTTAAGAGGTAAATATTTAAAATTCAGACCAAGCATTCATAATATTTTTTAAATGAATAAGGCAATATCTTAGTTACTCACAGCCCACCGACAGCGACACACCTCTGCCATCAAAGACACTCCTCCTAACCCTTCCCAAACAGAGAACTAAGCATGTGCACACATGAGTATATGCGGTCACTCTCATCCAAACGACCACAGACAATTAGGCAACAGGCCTCTAAGCTGAAAGGAAACCTGACCCACTACAGAGCAGCAGAGGCTGTGCTGCTGGGTTGTTTGCTAATCTCAGAAGCCGTCTTCCTGAGCTTTGGCCAGCCCAGCGTGGGAATGGGGTGTCTTAGTTCACCAACTCCTCTCTCTGGTGTGGGGTACCCTCCCAAGAGACCTCCTCTCCGCATCCTATTCATGAATTACATGATTCACCTTAGCCTTGTGTCAAGGCCCAAATAAATGCCATTCTTCATTTAGAAGAGAGAACAATAATAATAATTAATAATAATAATGCCAAAAATGATCTCATTCAGATGTGGTCTGACTTTTAAATCGTGGAGATGAGACATTTTAAAATGCCATTCTGCTAACATGGCCTTCATCCAGGAGAGGACTCCTTGGGAAAAACTCTCAATCCTTTGTTGGTGGCTTTACCCATGTGTTTCATTTGATGCCGACTTTGAGCTTGAGAATCCACACTAGGGGGACAGATTTGACATTTATATTTCAAAAATTTTCATACTGGAGAATGAATCACATTCACACAATTCCTCTAATATTTTTTAAAGATCATTTTATTTTTAAGTGTGTGCCTCTGTGTGTGTGTGTGTGTGTGTGTATACGCGCGTGTATGTGTTGTACACATCAGTGGTGGTGCCCAAGGAGGCAGCAGCATTACATCCCTCAGAGCTGGAATTGCTAGCAGTTGTGAGACACCTGACATAGGCGCTGGGAACTGAACTTGTGGGTTTTTACCTCCTGAACCAGTGCTCTGCTCCTTATAGTTAATCACTGCAGATAGACTAGCATTAGCTTTGAGCCCTCACATGATTTCACTATATTCTACTGGAGGAAGGAACTCCTTCCTTCCTGCCTGCCTTCCTTCCTTCCTTCCTTCCTTTCTTTCTTTTTTTTTTTTAATGAGACAGCAGTAAGAAGGGGGAGTCTGGAATCCTTTAAGAATAATTTTTAGTTTTTAAAACCATATTTTTCTTGTCTGAACCAGATTACCACCCAGGAAGAGTTGCCATGGTAGTTTAATGATATTTTTGGTAAAATATGATAATCATTGTTGGTTTTGGAGATGTCCTGAGAGAAAGCATATGTCTAGGCACTTTTGAATTTCTTCTCTAATTGCTTACTGAAATGCAGAATGCAATAAAACTGAAGAAAAGTCCCAGCTTCGTCGCTGTGGTGCGGAGACAGATAGACAAACTTGTTGGAGAGTCACAGTCTATACCTGCTTTTCTCAGCCCGTGGGCGTGCCTCAGTTTAACCCTTTCACTAACTCCTCCTCAAGTTTATTATTTATTTACCTTAAATATATGTTCTTATTTTCTTATGAGAAAAAGAGGAGAAAGTTTTCAGAAATAGAGAAAGAAATTTAAAAACAAGTTTTGGCTTCCACCCAGCTTCATCAGTAAACTTTATAATGCTGAAGTTAAGTATACTTTTACAAGGGACGAACTTTTCCCAGAAAAACTATGAATAATCAACTGTTACCAACCATAAAATGTTTTTCCTTGCAGCTGTGATGATACTTTTACTTTATTTGGGGGCAGAACAGAAGAAAAAAGGCGATTCAATGCTGCCCTTTGTGAAGTTAATAGTCTTGTTTAAAGTACGAGACGATGACAGGGTCACGCTATAAACAAGCCAGGGTACAGATCCAACTTGTAGTTAGAAGATTTCTGGGGAAGGAGCCTATAAAAAGATAAAACTCTCTTAACGACTCTTCCAGAGCAGTGTATAATTAGATACCTGGAAAGGCTGCAAAGATCCATTAGGAAGGCAGCTTTTCTTTGTATGCCTCAAGCTTCAGACATGATGCCAGCACCTCCGGTTGTTGATTGGTACCCTCCCTGATAATCTCAGAGACAGATCGTAGGTCCAGAAGTGTACGGTGGTTTTCTGAAGCGCACCCCTTTAGACTCAGACACGTTCTCTCCTTGTTCTGCTTGTGGTCTCCCACTGCTGTATAAGAAGTGGTTGAGCCAAAGAGATGGGATGCAGACAGTGTCACTCTGGCTAGGGCAACTCAGGATCTCGTTTTGGGGTCTGTTCCCCGCAGGACACATTTAATCATCCTTTATCTTACTCTGCTGTCAGGATCAGGCAACTGGTTAGTTTTGCTAACCCCGTTTCTCTTTTGACAACCAGATACCCTCAACCTCAGTGGTTTAAAATAACCATTTTATCAGATCTCACTGTTATGGGTCGGGAATTTGGCCACTTCTGCACCCTGTCACTTCGGCTGTTCTCTAGTAGTGTGCAGCTAGCACTGAACTCCAGCTCGCTAGTCCAGCCTCTGGACAGGGTCAGCTGGGAGTCTCGGGGCCTCTCAACCTGGCAGCCCTGTGGTGCCAGTCTACCAGAGGCCAGTCCTAGAGCAGGAGAGGCCAGCGTCAGAACCAGCCACAGAAGTGCCCACATTTGCATCTCCCATTCACCCAACTCATGTGATTTCTTGGGAGAAGTCTCTCTGATAGGATTTTCCCTCCGACCCTCTGGGTAGCAATGGGTTTGTCCATCCTATAAAGATATAAATCAGGACTAACCATCACAGATAACCAGTTGCTTTTAATTAAAGACTTTTACTTATGTGAAGTTGTTTGCTATGGTGCAAGCCTATAAGTAGATTTTTAAAATGTCTTCAAGGCTAGAGGCACTTCTTACATGCATGCTGAGTTATTGTTATTGTTATTGTTAGTATTACTATTGCTATTACTACTACTTGGTTTTGGTTTGGTTTTGGTTTTGGTTTTTTGATACAAGGTTTCAAAAATATATATAGTCCAGGCTGTCTTGGAACTTTCTATATAGACCAGGCTGGCCACAAACTCACAAGAGATTTGCTACCTCTGCCTCCTGAGTGCTAGGATTAAAGGCATGCATCACTTTGTCCAGCTTGTGTGAGTTGCCTTGGCCATGATGTCCCTTCACTGCATTAAAACCCTAAGACAATCCCATAGTGATAAATACTATAAGGAAAAAATTAAATATAAATGGAACAGAATATTCAGGAAGAGGACTCCGAAATTTTAAGTAGGTTCCATAAAAGTCAACTAAGCTGGGGGTGGTGGTACATTATCTGTGATCTGAGCACCCAGAAAGATAATGTAGGGATTCACAAATCCAAGGCCAGCTTTGGCTATGTGTTTGTTCTAGGCCAGCCTTGGATGCATGGTGAAACTTAAATTTAAATTTTAAAAGATATTTTTAAGATACAAGTGAGTAAAGACCTGGAAGCAAGTAAAGGCAGAGAGCAAGCTGATATGAGGTCCCCAGTGAGTATCTGGAAGGTGGGCAGTCATAGTAGGCTTGCAGTAAAGGATGCCCAATCTAGTAGGTTCGTTCTCATTGCTGGGCCAAGGAAGCCTGATTCAAGACAAGGTGGGCACAGACAGCAGTTCAGAAACTATCAGCATAACTTAGGCAGTATGAGGATGGGTGAGATGGGGGAGCAAGCACCCTGGGGGGAGGAAGTGAGCAAGGGGGTGTGAACACTCCGGAGGGGAGTGAGCACCCTGGGAGAGAGGGAGCACCCTTGGGCTGTGTTTTGTTGAGGGTTTTGGGATTTTTTGGTGTTTTGTTTTGTTTTGCTTTGCTTTGAGACAAACTCTCTATGTAGTACCAGCTGTCCTGAAACTTGATATGTAGACCAGGCTGACCTCAAACTCACAAAGATCCTCCTGACTCTGCTTCTTGAGTGCTGGCATTAAAGATATGCACCACTATTCCAGAAGTGAGCCCCTTTGAAGGAAGGTGCTAGAAGGTTTGCAAGAGGACTGAGTGTGGTGGAAGGAAGGGAGCTAAGGCTTGGGGTCTCAGTGGCACGGACAGGTCCAGGGTTCTTTGGACTGTTTAGACGCTTCTTGGATGCCCAGTGGGACTCTCAAATTGGAAACTACCTATTCAAATCCAAAGTTTGAGGTGGATTCCAAGCTAGAACTATAAATTTGAGCACTATCAACACATAAGTAGTTTTAAATGATACTAATTCCATAGAATGGAGGAAATTACCAGGACAGAGTTCCAGGGACTGGCGCCTGGAGAAATCCAGTTCTAAGTATGTGGGGATAGAATGAGTCCAGCTAAGGAGATGAGGAGTGACAGGAGAATATGGGGCAGCCACATAGTGGAACGTTTTGAGAGCAGAGATCAGTTTGGTGGAGATATGACTACTGAAGATGACTTTCAGACACACACATCAGTTAGACTAAACACTGCTCAACAGTAAAAAAAAGTGCGCGTGCGTGCGTGTGTATGTGTGTGTGTGTGTGTGTGTGTGTGTGTGTTAGAAAATAAACTTTCAAGAAAAAAGACTCAACATTGCAACACTTAGGGTTTCCTCGTTTCACAACGACCCGGTGTCCATCATCACAGGGAATTGTTTATTCCTGCTCTTAGTCATTTCCTCATAACTGCTCACGAAGATGTTAGCGAGATCAATGTGATACAAATGGAAAATATTCTAATTCTTTGTGAGATGAGTCAATAAAAGACTGGACTCGTTATGCGTTATTTAGTGAACTACCTGCTAAAAACCACTCATATGTATAGAAGAAATCTATATCAGCGTGTGTGCAGGTGTGTGAGTGTGAGTGCGCGTGTGTATGTGTGCATGTGTGTTGCGCTTGTGCATTCATACGTGTTTACGTGTGAGTGTGTGTGTGTGTGCACATGTGTGTGCCAGTCAGATTTACTCGTGATATCATATGAAATGAAGCTTTTTTTAAGCTTATTCATCACATTGTCTTAAATCATCTGCTTCCTTAGGTGCCAGCTAAGACACCTGGCTTCCTACTCTTTTGTGAGCAAAGGAGTTTGGTTTAAATCACCTAACTGAGGTTAGAAAAGGGGAGAAGAGATAGATGCATCTTGGCTGGAAGTCCTCAAACACAGACATCTGGTCTCCTCTCCTGCTTTTACTGAACACTGGGCTGCCAGATCAATAAGCCACAAAGAAGAGGAAATAGAACTGGAAATCAAAATCAGCACTAATCTTTATCTTACTGTAAAAGCACACACACACATGAATTTAGGATAGTGTTTATGCCGTATTAAAGGGTTATCATGATCTGTTGATAGAGCTGCATTGTATTCCATTCTGAGCAAACCTGGGTATTGTTCCAGACATTCTTATGCATGCAAATCTTACTTACCCTAAAAATGTTTTGCAAAATTTTAAAGCACTTTAATGGCTGCCAGTTTACCTCCAGAAATGAAACACAAAGGGTTTATGGGTGCCATTTTCCACACACCCTTGCCAACGAAAAGTATTATCAAATCTATTGATCTTTGATAGACTTAGAATGAAACATGGTGGAATATATCTACTTTCCACCTTAACTGCCAACTTTCTCAGAGTGATGTTGAGCGTATTTTTAACATTTAACATTTGCCTTTCTCATTGCAGGAGTACTTTATAAACTTTCTGCAGTACATTAGGGGTCTTTTAAAATTATTCATAGTAAATTTTCTATATACAAAGCTATCGATATTCATGATAAACATTGTGTGTGTGTGTGTGTACTTTAGCCAAAAAGGAACTTTTCACATGCAGATTTTTAAATATATTCAAATTTGGAAAAGCTTTCTCCTCTATGTTAACAAAATAAAAGCCTTTTATTTTCTTCAAAAAAAAAAAATGTTTTGCAAACCAGTTCTCCAGCAAATCGAGATGCATGTATGTCATGTGGTATCGTTATACTATACAATATATATACTATAGAAGTTTATAGGGTTCAATCTATAAGCAAATCTGGTAAAGACGGAGGCATTGTCATTCTTAGGAGCTGTGTTTCACAGCTACATACGGTGAGACACGCCGAAGTGCTGAGCTAAATATAAGTGACAATGAGGTGGTTTTGAATACGGGTGACTTGTACATAGCCTTGGCTTATTAATTAATCTTCAACAGTCAGATGCACATCCTGTAAATTCAAACGCACCTGTATCCAATGCTTTAGTCTGTTTACAGCCTCCTTCTGTCTGGCACTATTCAATGAAAGCTATAAAAAAAAATGTTTCTTTCCATTACAACAGGAAAAAATTTTTCAAAAATTAAGCCACAAAAACATGCTATTAAAAAAATTAAAAAGACCATGGCATGTCCCAGGTCTTGTCTTCGCTGTAAGTCTGAAAGCAGTTAGCATCCGACCAGCACATCAAATCAAAGGCATAGACTTTCTTCAGACACTTAAGCGTGATGGCTATCATAAAACTATTCCGTAGCCAGGCACAGTGGTGCACAGTTACGATACCAGCACTTGGGAAGTAGAGCAAGGGCATCAGCTTCTCAAGGCCATCAGAGGAAACATTGTGAGTTCTAGGCTATCCTGGGCTACATGAGACACTGTCTCAGTTCGTACTAAAGCATCATTTCTAAATGCCAGAGGGTTATTTTATTCTATTTATTATTCATTATACTTGTATTCTAACATCTGTGTGAACTATTCTTCTCTGTTGGATTATCGATCTGAAGGTTGGGAAGGAAGACATTTGTAACTCATATTCTCTGACACAGGTCTACAATGGGAGTCAGTTTCCAACCTTCCGTACTTTCCAAATGCTGTGTGTTGAACCTGCTGCCTGGGGAAGCCCAGACTGATGGTGTCTTGTAAAGGGAGGGAGAAAACAATGTAATATGTGTGGTCATGACTCACTCAAGGATCGCATGCTTCATTGATAATGTTTCAAGTTTGTTAGTGGATAAAGAGACCCCAGAGCTGGGCAATAGTGGTGCATACCTTTAATACCTTTAATTCCAGCACTGGAAAGGCAGAGGCAGGGGGATCTCTCTGAGTTTGAGGACAGCCTGGTCTACAGAGTGAGACAGCCAAGGCTACATAAAGAGATCATGTCCCCCAAAATCAAGTATATAGAGATATAGATAGATAGACAGACAGACAGACACACACACACACACACACACACACACACACACACACTACTATGAACATCCTAGCAGCCCTTACTACCCTGCCCATCTCCTCCCCCCCCCCACCACCTTAAAGCACAGAGGCACACACCTCCTGGTGCCACTTTCTAGATGTATTAAGATTTTCCTTTTTTTTGCCATTATTTATTTATTTACTTGCTTACTGACAATTTCATACACATATACAATGCATGTGAAAATATTCAGCACCCCCATTACCCTCTCTTGTCCTCTCCCCCTCTCCCTGAACCCCTTCTTCCTGATCTGCCCTGTTTCTCACCTGCTTCTCAGTGCTTGGGCAGATGGTTGGGCAGATAAACAACTCACCAGTGACCATACTACTGAAGAAATGACACTGCCTCCCTCTGTCACCACTGACTGCCAATAATAGCTACTCAGGAAGGGGTGGAGCCTCATGGGTACCACCCCTTAATGAACTGGTGAAGGACCCAGTCCTGCGAAGTCCTTAAACAGGCCTCCATAGCTGCTACATGTTCATGGTTGCCACATTCACATCATACTGGATGACAGTGTTTTATGGCACTCAGGAATTTTAGTTCTTTATAGATTTTAGAGTCAGGCCTGCCTGGCAGGCCATTTCCAAAAGGGTAAGCTGGTTTGCTTTGTTTCACTTTGTTTCCCATCAAGACTTGCAGAAAATTCCTCGAAAGCCAATGGTTGTACTTCTGCCCAGAGAGGCACTTTCATAGTAACAGTGTGATTGACAGCTCCTCTTCCGCTTCCTCCCTCCCCTCACTCCTGTTTAGGTACAGAGCAGTGGCTTCCTGGAGTTGTGTTCAAGGAATTGGGGTCCCCTTGATTACTGCCATTGAAATTGTCTCCATCTGGATCCTTTCCTTTATCTTGGCCATCCCAGAAGCAATCGGCTTTGTCATGGTACCCTTTGAATACAAGGGCGAGCAGCATAGGACCTGCATGCTCAACGCCACGTCCAAGTTCATGGAGGTATTGATCATGTGCACAATTCACTAACCATATCAAGTTCAACATTTTGATCTAAAAATGGACTGAAGCTCAAAAGGAGTTAGTTGGGGAGGGGAGTACTGTGTCCTTCACTGTCTTGAGGTCTGCTGCTGTCTCTACAGGCTACTGCGCCAACTGCCTGCAAGGCGATCCTGACCTGGGTGCAGCTTCTTGAATAGAGCTACTCTTATCATATAGAACAACTATAGACAAAATTGGTTTTCTGCATCAAAGAGTTACAAGGCAACTTACTAAGTGAGACTACCTCTATACGTGCAAATGCAATTTGCTTTTATGATTAAGAGATACACACAAGACAGTCCATCTGCATAGATGTTACTTGAGGAAGTACAGCTGGCTAGTTATACTTCTGAACACGAATCTTATTTGCCCTAAAATGATTTCACAGAACATTTCTCTAGCAAAGTGGGCAGAATGCATGCCCTGTGAGGAATCATTGTACATACGTGAAACTAGAGGTTCTGATCTAGAAGTAAATTCGGTAAAGAATTAGACATTCAGATTTCTAGGAGCTGGGCTTGCTCACTGCACATATGCAGCAGTGTTTGTGGGGCTGATAGGAATGTGGACAGACTCAAAGGCTGATACCCAGAAGCACATCAACGCTGCAGCCCTGAACACTAAATAAACAAACAAATAAATAGAATTCTAGAAAACTGGAAAACTGGCAACCTCAAAATTGAAGTCACTTTCTTACTACCTTTTAAGTAGGTCAGGTTCCACAATGAAAACCCAGTCAGAAGGATGACGTAGCCCATGCTTAGGGGATGGAATTGGGAAGGGCAGGCGAGAATTCTAGGCTTTGCAGAGAAAAGCATTAGAGGAGAGGCACTTACTGATCCCTGGAAATACACAAAAATCAAACAGGTGGTGTCACAATGCCTGAGGTTCCTGTGTAAGGGTTTGAGGAGAGGGAGGCCAGGTGCTGGAAGGTTGGCCTCCAGTGACAATCAAAGGTATGAGTCAAACTAGTGAGATTTCAGGTTTATTCGAAGTCTAGAATACACGTCTTTTCTAACATAACTTTCTATCTTCTTTCACGCTCCTTCATCTTTGTTCTCCTCTAGCCTGTCCCAAGGACCTTTCCAATCACTAGATGATGACATCAGTTCAAAAACAAAACCGTGTAACCCCTTTCACCATAGGCCTCTCTCCTGGAGGAGGGGCGGGGTACTCCATCCTGGCCTGGCCTGGGTCGCCTTCCAGACCCCAGGCAGCGGCTGGTGGGCCATATCCATTCAGCCTGCAATTCTGTGGGAAGAGGCTACAAACACTGGGTGGGTGAGGGAGCAGAGGGGGTGGAGAGAGCCTCAAAGGATGTTTGTACTATACTTCCAAACAAGGACAGATGCCAGATGCTTTTTACGGTCCAGTCAGAGATCCTTCTGCAGTGGGATGGACTAGGAAAGATCTGTTAACAAATAGAAAGAACTAAATCCTTTGGGAGTTTGTACTTAATCCAGGAAAATGTGTTTGTTTTCACTAAATTCCCTCTGAAGTGTATTATTTCCTCTGACTTTAAATATAGATAATAATCCACTATATTGTTTAAGGGTATCATGGCTTTTCTGGAGAGAAAAAACATACGTGGACAATCTTAAAACATTAATGTTCAACATCTTGGTAGGTTTTTTTGAGCTCTTATATTATTTAATTAGAACTATATAATATGTAATTTGTTGATGAATACATATCTTTACCAGAATTTTATTTTCAGTATTTTGATAGCTCCATTAGAGTGTAATTGGTTTCCACTGTGGCCACATATATTTAAATTTGTGCTTATTAAAATATAATGTTGATGTCTTGAAAGTTAGTTCAGTTGATAAAGTAATAAAATGATAACATTCAGTCCCCAGAATCCTTGTAAGAAGCTGGTCACAGTGGCACAGGCTTGTAAAAACCATTGCTGGAGAGGATGAGGACTGGCAAAGCTGCAGGCATTAGCAGGGTCACCTAGCCAAATTGGCCAGCCCTAGGTCCCCATGTGAGACTCTGGCTCAAAAAAAGAAGGTAAATGGCTCCTGAAGAATGATACCTAAGGTTGTTCTATCCTACACATACTCACACATGAACACATACATGCACACACACGTGCACACAAATACATGAATATGCATGAACACATACACAGGAACACATACATACACACATGCACATGAACACATGAACATGCATAAACACTCAAAGTGTTGTTCTCCGAAGGAATTCTTACCCTCACCAGATTTCCAAGGGGATCTGTGATAGTTACAGAGCCTTGCCTGAACTTTTGTCTTCTGGAACCATTTTCAGATTACTTAAACAGCCGTCAAGGGCTCCTTTCCATACGGAAGCTATCAGTATTCAGGGAACAGGGTGGTCATAGTTGTGGGAACTGATTGAACTATCACAAGAAGCCATGTTATCCTCCATAAATAATCTGGAGAAAGCGTAAGGAAGTAAGAAGCATGTCTTCCCAAATTTGAGGTAAAGTCATTAGAATAAAGAGTTGAGTATGGTTCTCCAACTTTGATTTTTATTCTCCATTAAAAAGACAGGAAACTGGACATTCTGGATTTGTATAAATTCTTGCCCACAGAGAGAGTGTGTGAAGTCAGTCTTTCGCTAGAATGTACGCCCTCGGTAGTTTCCAGGTGGCAAGTATTAAGAGAGGAGGGGGGAGTTATTGATGGCTGAGCTAGCTGACTCTGGGGTCACATAGCAGACATACCAGGCAAAGGGCTAACTTCTACTAACTGCAGCTACACAGATAAGCCATTCATTGATAGCTTTCACTGTTTCTAAATGAGACATGCACAATAAGTACTCTTTAAACACAATCAAAAAGTCAGCCGATCTTATCAAAATGTTGAGACTCATCAATAAACAAGGATGAAAATGTTTCCAATCCCACTGTATGAACTTTAAGAGGAGGCTTTTTGTACTGATCCATCGTGTAGCAGAAATTGGTGTTGGCTTCTTAGAAATATCCTCATAGGGATAATTAGACCATTTTCATAGGCATTTTTTCATGTTACAGCTCAGCAGCACATCGCTTGCCTAGTGTGTGTGAAGCCCTAGCTAGGTCTGATTCAGTGATTAAATGAAAAACTACTTAGCACTACTGCAGGGTCTTCACTGCTGTCAAAGCAGGGAGGGCTGGGTATATAAACTGTATCCACAAGCACAGAGACGGTGGGGTGAGCAGGGTGCTTCTCTGTTAGCTTTCATTCCGATGTCCCATCTTCCCTCTTTCTCCCTGGACAGTTTTACCAAGATGTGAAGGACTGGTGGCTCTTTGGGTTCTACTTCTGCATGCCCTTGGTGTGCACAGCAGTCTTCTACACCCTCATGACCTGTGAGATGCTCAACAGGAGGAATGGCAGCTTGCGGATTGCCCTCAGCGAACACCTCAAGCAGGTAAATCTCAGTTCACAAGAAGGTGGCCAAGGCCTTTTTGAATCAGCAAGCCATGGAGGTATTGATCACTTATTTGCACAATTCACTAACAAGATACAGTTGCCTACAGTATGCAGTTCAGTAATATGTTATGCAGATGTTTATTCTAAGAGCGACAGGCTAGGCCGCACAGCCTACTGTGAGATAGAGAGTGCTATCCAGTAGTGTGAATTAGTATACTCTATGGTGTTTGTGCAGTGTTGAAATTGCTAAGCTATACATTTCACAGACCTCTCTGTCATTGAACTACACATGACCATATTGTATGCAATGGATTTACCCTGATTTTCTAAAAATAAAAATGTTCTCTTGGAGCTGTTTCTTTATTTAGCCTTAGGAATTCCTTTGGGGAAGGGGGCTCCTGCCTGTGAGCCAGATGGCCCGGGAAGGCTGGGCTTAAAGATAGTTATCTCTTGGTTATTTTTTTCAAGAGTGTATTGAGCATGTGTGTGTGGAGGCATTGAAATGGGCCTGGTACTGTGCCAAGGCAGAAAGATGCATGTAGCCATCTTCCTCTGTGGGTCTGAAGTCTAGTCATAGAATAAAATACAAATACAAGCAATTAGACAATAGAGTGATAGGGTGCAGCCCAGGAAGCGTACAGCACACAGCCATAGAGGACACAGCCATATAGCACACAGCTATACAGCACACAGCCAGGGCACACAGCCATACAGCACACAACCAGGGCACACAGCCATACAGCACACAACCAGGGCACACAGCCATACAGCACACAACCAGGGCACATAGCCAGGGCACACAGCCAGGGCACACAGCCAGGGTACACAGCCATACAGCAACAGCTGGGGCACACAGCCAGGGTACACAGCCAGGGCACACATGAAATGGAACTGTGGAGAAACTGTCATGGATGGGGTGAAAGCAGAGGGCAAAAGCTGCTTCTGTTGGAGGGGAAAGAGCCCTGGGAGAACATGGGATGGACACCAAGCAAATGGGAGAAGGAAAACAGACACAAATTTGCTCCAAGGATCACCTCAGATAAGACTTGCAATAGGAAATTTAACTGAAAACAGCAAAACGGGGTAAAATCACCGAGGCCCAAAATTTCAGGAGGAATTTGAATACATCAGTAGGAGCAAATGTATCTTTTAGAAGCGGCTGTACCTCTGGGCTTTAAAAGGTAAAACCTCACTCTTCCACTTCCTAGTCTGTGACCTTGGGCACAGTCCCTCATGTCTCTAAGCTTCCAGTTTCTCCTGTGTGTGTGTGTGTATGTGTATGTGTGTGTGTGTGCGTGTATTGTATATACAAATATATATATAATATATTTGTAGGTTGCCAATGGCATATAGGGTACCTAATAGTGTCCAGTTCCTAGTAGACACTCAGCAAACAACTAGTTTATGATAATTCATTGAATTAAAGTAAGAGTACACGTAAGTTCTTGGTAGCAATGGGAAAGTATACACAAACATTCACTCACACCCACATCATGAGCAGTCCATGGAGTGCCTACAGCCAGCCTGTGTAATTATCACACACGGGCACATACTAGCACGGCTCAACTGCTGTGCTGACTTCCTCAGCCCCTCACCTGCAAACCGGCCATAATAAGACATGAATCGGTTTAATAAGACGAGACTCTGAGGAAGTGATGTGTGTATGTGTGCCCTGTAAGTTCTAATGTGTCACAAATGGTAGCAATTACCTCTGACTGACAGTAGTGTTTACTTTGAGAAGCTTTAGCCTGGCTTTGTTCAGGCATGAATGTTGCAGATACTTCAGGTGCAAAATTAACCCTTGAAGGCCAGGTGCAGGAGGATCTCTATGAGTTTGGGGCCAGCCTGGTCTATATAGTGAGCCCCCAGACCAGCCAAGGATAAATAGTGAAACCTTGTCTCAAAAAAAAAGAAAGAAAGAAAGAAAGAAAGAAAGAAAGAAAGAAAGAAAGAAAAGAAAAAACAAAAAACGAAAAAGAGCAGCTTTGCAAAGCCCCCAGTCCTACAAATTGGAACACTTTACGTCTCTCCTCCAGACATGTCTCTGGGACCGTATCCCAGCTGGTCTTAGATTAAGGGCTCCAGGTCTTTGGGCTTCTGCAGCAGTTTGGGATAACAGAATCTCTGGGAAGGGATCAACTGGAAGGGTTTATTTTAGGCTTCCTGAACTTAATGTTAGACGCCTTGGATTGAGCCAATGTTATTTTCCAGAATTATTTCTCCAGCCTGTTTCCAGTGGGTTTTGACATTGGTTGACCCCCATTACAGACAGGTTGCATTTTATGTTCCTAAATGTAAGTAGGGTGATATACCTCAGCAGTCTGAACCCAAATGAAGGGGTAATTCCTAACCTCTGGCTGTTCAGACCATGAGTAGACTCGGAGGCTGGTGAGTCCTCAGTTGGAGTCAGTCGTTCGTCAACATGTCAAGTGCCTCTAACCACCACTGCTGAAAGCCTTCCCCATCCTTCTGTTTGCAAGCAGCAGATCTTTGAAAACTACACATCATAAAAAGGAATTTTAAAATCGGACACAAATCTCAATTCAGGCATAGTGGTATATGCCCATAATCTAAACACAAGAGAGACTGAGGCAAAGGGTCACTAAGGCACAGGAACTCAAGACCAGCCTGGGCAACAAAGCAAGACCCTGGCTCGGGTGAAATAAGTAAATAGTAAATAAAAGCAAAATGATTTTCAACAATAGCTTCAAAATCAGAAATGAGTGAATCAGGGTACTTTTTCTATGCACTTGCTGACTTTCTTGCTATGTCCAGTCTCCTTGGATGTCATGCCATTATGTAAGCAAGTTACTTAACACTCAGCACTTAACTAATCCCTAAATAGTCATCCTCTAGCCATCTGGACTCCTTGAAAACACACATGCCCACATGCTTAGACTCACAAACACACATGCCCACATGCTTAGACTCACAAACACACATGCCTTCTTGCTTAGACTCACAAACACAATGTCCCATGCTTAGACTCACAAACACACATGTCCCCATGCTTAGACTCACAAACACATATGCCCTCATGCTTAGACTCACAAACAACATGCCCCCATGCTTAGACTCACAAACACACATGCCTTCTTGCTTAGACTCACAAACACGTATGCCCTCATGCTTAGACTCACAAATACACATGCCCACATGCTTAGACTCACAAACACATATGCCCTCATGCTTAGACTCATAAACACACATGTCCCCATGCTTAGACTCACAAATACACATGCCCATATGCTTAGACTCACAAACACACATGTCCCCATGCTTAAACACACAAGTCCCCATGGTGTTAACTCTGGCCAGTTCCTGCTTTCCTCCTGGTATAGGCTTCTACTGTTGTGCTCAGGACAGTGCAAAGCTGGCAGCTGCCCAATAGCATGGTTAATGACTCCTCCATGAGACAGCTGCACTCTGGGCCTTCGAAAGTGACGTCATATAAAGGCTACTCTCCAGGGTCTTCCATGGAATCTCCTCCCTCCTGGTGTGTCGCTATCCCTGCACATGATATCACTAACCTTTATCCTTGTTTGCACACACTTGCCCTTAGCGTCGAGAAGTGGCAAAGACTGTCTTCTGCTTGGTTGTCATCTTTGCCCTGTGCTGGTTCCCTCTTCACTTAAGCCGTATTTTGAAGAAAACAGTGTACGATGAGATGGATAAGAACCGGTGTGATCTGCTCAGGTATGATGCATGGTGCCCATTTCATTAAGAAGCTAGAGTTTTGCCACTTTTCTATTCATAAATCTGAAAATTAACATTGTAAACTTAATGTCTAAGCATGTGGGCATGTGCATTTGTGGGTCTAAGCATGTTAATTGTAAACTTATATGTTTCTAGCTGATACAGCCTATCGCTGATCCCAAAGTTTGCATGAGTCCTGTCTATAGTCTTGCTACTTCCTCTCTGACACAGTGCACAAAGGCTTCCGCTAATCCTACAATGCTTCTTATAAAATCCTAACTGCTACCCATAAGACACTGCTTCTGGGCAGGAGAGATGTTGATCTGGTGGTAAATGGCAGATTCTAAAGCAATGTGTTCCAACGACAGTGTTTTCTTTTGTTCCAGCTTTTTGCTGTCATGGATTACATCAGCATTAACCTGGCAACCATGAATTCTTGCATAAACCCAATAGCTCTATATTTTGTGAGCAAGAAATTCAAAATTGTTTTCAGGTAAGACTGTTTTGCAATCTCTCCCTTTCCCCTCCCTCCCCCTCCCCCCCCCCTCCCCCTCCCCCTCCCCCCCCTCTCCCAACAGACAAATCAGGGTACTCCACAGCAAACAGGCACAGCCAATTCCAAATTTACTACTGCTTTGATCAGTCACCCTCCTTTCATTCAAGAAGTGAAAATCACTTTTTGTTACCTAGAAAGAAGGTCAAACTGTCGTCAGAGCAGAAGAGCAGTACACTTCCAGAGGTTAATGCTAAAAGGACTGACTTAATTGCATCCAATTTACTGTCTCTCTTCAAATGGGAGGCTCAAATATAAGCACCACACATCCTAAGTACGAGAAGCTAACTCATGCCTTTTGTTGTCTTAGATGTTATTCAGTCTCAGGCAGAAGTCCGGCTCTGGGGCTGAGAAAGCTCTAACTAATAGCAATTAAACAGTGCATTTAATAACAACCTTTTCAGAGTTGGAGAGGTGGCTCAGCAGTTAAGAGCATTTGCTGCTCTTGCAGAGGACTTGGGTTCCATTTCCAGCATTCATATGGTGACTTAGAGCCACCTGTAACTACAGTTCCAGAGGATTCAATGCCCCCTTCCAGCTTCCTTAGACCCCAGGCACACTCCTGGTGCACGTGCAGGCAAACACTCACACACATCAAATAAAATCTTAAAAAATAATAAATAATAGCCTTTCCTAGGAAAGTAAATTCTTATTACTCTGAGCGTGTGCGCTATTGTGGTTTCACTTGTAGTCAGCCTTCTTGTTTCAAAGCTCCTTCTAGACACACCAGCAAGAACTGGTGGAACTCCCTTGGCTTCTCACTTTCTACTTCTGGAATGACCTTAGCACACCCTAATGTTCACTGGGTTGTGTTATCTTGGACCAAGACATTTAACTTTAGCTCACAGTACATTTTATGCAGAATAGAGTAGAGGTCAGAGGAACAGGTCCTGGAAGCAAACAACCTTGGTTGACAGCACAGCTCAGTGTCTGCTAATGGTCTCCCCACGGGTGACCACTGTCCCTTCCAGTTCCCTCAGTTCCTTCACTTATAAAAACTGATGAACCAAGTAACCATCCAGTAAGTAGAATCCAGTGTGGATAGATAGGCAGACAGACAGACAGATGATGGGTGGGTGGGTGGACGGACGGATGGACAGACAGACAGACAGATGCACATGCAAACAATATGAGTGAGCTACTGCATAAGACTGAAAAGGAAAACACAGTAACTGCCTTTACAGAACCCACGATGATCTAAGCAGAGACAGACATATTACCCAGAAGACGGTACAAACAGGTGAGAGTTGATAACAGAGTTTCAGCTGTCATGGCCTTGAGGTCTCCTTGGAAAGGTTATAAACCACAAAGTGCTGGGACTAAAATGCGTTCACTCACACCCAGGTCCTAACTAGTATATTTCATATGCTGCACTTGATATCACTTGCTGCTTCCTTTATATATTAATTAGAGGGCAAGGGAACATTCCCGTTAAAAATCCTCAGACGTTAAACACAAACCCTAGGGAATGGCCAAGGGAAAGAATCCGGTCCTGAGAGTCCTTGCTTCTAATTCTGTCTTCCTATCCTTAGGCCTCACTGGGGTGGTCCTTCATACCCTCATCTGGGGCTGTAGTGAGGGTCAGCTGAAGTAGTGACAGATGCCAAGCACCTCATAAGCAATTCACTGATGAAGAAGCAGGTCCCCCAAGCCCTTTCCCTGCTGTATCTGCTTTGTTTGCTGGAAAAGCCCCCCTTCCAACCAGCACCGCTGACCCTCCTCTTAAATAAGAACATAACCAAAATAAAAAGCAAGAGACCTTTGCTCCTAATCTCTGCCTGGCAGCCACAAGCTCTGGCTGTCCTCTGCTGTCCTCTGCTGTCCTCAGTTGTCCATGGGCACTCTCACTGGAGGCCCACGCTTTCATGTGTGACTCAATGGATTGGCAAGCTGACTGGGTCATTTACACACACACTCTCTCTCTCTCTCTTTCCCACCCACAGTCATGCCTCTGTTGCTGTTGTCACCAGTCCAAAAGCCTCATGACCTCGGTCCCCATGAATGGAACAAGTATCCAGTGGAAGAACCAGGAGCAGAACAACCACAACACAGAAAGGAGCAGCCACAAGGACAGCATGAACTAACCCTCCGTAAACACAGTGAGCCGTGAGCCTTCAAGTCCTAGGACGGAAACCGTCACACAGCAGCTACGCTCTCAAAACCCAGAGTCTCTCCCCTGCTCCTTTTCTAAGTCCACCCTAAGAAAAGAAAATCTCTCCTGCCATCCCAACAGCAGGTGGTGGACCCGTCCCAGCCACAGCCCATGGGTCTTTCCTGAGTACTGAATATGATTTGCATACTGCGTATGTCATTTCCAACACTTGAAAATTAGGAGCTGAGGGAAAGAGGAGAGCGTTCAAGGAAACCACATATCTGCCATCTTTGCACGAACAGAGTTTGCAAGTTCATGACCAGCTTCCGTGCAGTTCTATGGAACAGCCAGTGGGAGCTTTTCATCCTAAGACTCTAGAACAGTGGTTCTCAACCTTCCCAATGCAACCCCTTAATACAGTGACCCTCAACCATAAAATTACTTTTGTTGCTACTTCATAACTATACTTTTGCTAGTTATGAATTATTATATTTATCTGATATTTTTGATAGTCTTAGTCTGCCCCTGTGAAAGGGTCGTTCAACTCCCAAAGGAATTGCAACAAGTTGAGAACCACTGCTCTTGAAATTATGTTTAGTTTGATGGCCCATGTCTATATAGTAGAAATGGAGAGGTGAGGGAAGATGATCAGGTGTTCAAGGTTAGCCTCATCTATATAGTTCAAAAAAGCCGGGGCCACATAAGATTCTCAAAAAACACAGACAAAAGTGTTTAAAATTTATGACAAGATTCATTTTTTTATATATATAGCCAAACACATTGTGAGGTTAAAGTACTCCTTTGGAAATGTCAGTGTTGGTATTTTATAACTGCATGGCACCCTAGAAATGATCTTTTCATCCTCTTTACATGTTCTTTGAAAAAGAAGAGGAGGAGGAAGAGGAGGAGGAAGGGGAAACATCTGATGAGGAATTAGGTTATGTTTCTTCGGCACTGTTTTGTTTGGAAAACATGATTTCCAAAGCTACCACCGATCAGTTACCACCAAAGCAGTTTAATAGCTGCTAGCCAAAGAATTTTTAGGAACCTGTATTTTCTTTTATATTGTTGTTTGGTTGGCTTTTTGCTTGTTTGATTGATTTTGTTTTTCAAGACAGGGTTTCTCTATGTAGCCCTGGCTGTCCTGAAACTTGTTTTGTAGATTAGGATGGCCTTCAATTCACAGAGATCCTCCCAAGTGCTGAGATTAAGGACATGTGCCATCATATCTGGCTTGAGCATATTTTTATGTTAAATTAAAAATAATAATACTTGGGAGCTGGGCGAGACGGCCCATGGTACATGTTCCCTACTCAACATCTGGAGGCTGAGGCAGGGGTTGTGACTGGGAGACTGCCTGCACTAAGGTACTCTCTTCCAAATAATAATAGTTAATAATAATACTTAGGTCAAATGGTTCTATTTTTCATAAGCCCAGTCTTTTTTAATGTAGTTTTTAATGTGAGACCATATTCTGCAGCTTAAATGTGTCACTGAAGTGTGCCTGAGACTTCCAGCCCCGCGTCTGATGCCTGCCTAGGAAAAACGCTGGAAGGTTTTGGAGGGCCTGGACATTTTCTACAAGTTCTACAATAGAGCCCATATATAATGCATGTTTCCTTTTGCGCTCTCAGTTTCTCCTACAGTGATGACTGGCTACAAGGCTTTCCTGCTCATTCCTTTTTCCAGACAGGAAACAATTTCAAAGTGGTCAAATGAACTGATTGTGTCAAGTGAAATGTAGTTACGCCTGCCATGAACCTTTAACTCTTAGCTCCTTTCTAATTGTGAGACAAACTTAAAAGTTTCATCCTGTCCCAAGTCCTCAGTGGTCACTATTTCAAAGGGCCCACAGTAACTCTACTGGGCATTTTCCCAGATGTTTACAGACTGTGAGAAAGACAAATATCTTTTATTTTGTGTGTATATAAATATATAAATAATTGTGCATTTCTTTTAGCCAAATTTTCTGTGGTTGTCTCTATGGAGTGTGTGTGAGTGTGTGTGTGTGAGTGTGTGTGTGTGTGTGTGTGTGTGTGTGTGTGTGTTGTGATGGTATGTATAGATTTGGTGTAATCTTAGAATGCCCTGTGTTTGTGCCAAAACACACATTGGGAGTGGATTCTAGGTGATTGCTCATAATCCAGCCCACTTTGGTCAGTTCTTACACATAAGAATCTCAAGCTTTCCATACTTGCAACTTAGTTACCATTACAAATTCTGGGAGGTGTCATGCAAAGAAAAGTGGGAACAGGAAGGATTTGTTAGTTGGATGATTTGACCAAGCAGGAATCTCTGTCATAGCTTTGTCCCTGCTGGAAGCAAGAGTCCTATACTTGGAAGTATTACACTTTTCTCTTTATTCCCATGGGCGTTCTTTTGTTTGTTTGCATTTGTGTTTTTTTACTGTTTGCTGTGGGAATTAATCCCAGGACCTCTGATATGCTAGGCAAGTGCTCTACTATGGAGCCAGAACCCCGGGACAGTATTATTTTGTTCTAATCCCCAGCTATAGGTATAACCAACAAATCACCTGGAGTTTCTGTCACATAATTAGTGGAAAACTACCTATTTTAATTTTTTGCATAATATTTTATTACAGTTAAAAATTAATCAAGTATCAAAATCAAAATTTAAAAATGCATCAAATTCCAGTTGCTTGAATTTTGGGGCTGAGAAATACTGCCCCCTGTGTGTTAAGTAGTCAAGTGCACACCTATACATGCCTAGGGTAAGACATAGATGTAGTTTTGTCTATTAGACCATTATCTTTTAAAAGATGCTTTGTTTTTTCACATAAAATGTATTTTTTTATTCAGAACATCATAGGTCTGAATACACAGGAATTCCGTGTATTTTGTTTATGGACTGGTAATGATTTACTTATTTATACAAACAGTTCTAATTTCTACCTTCACCACATTTCCAACAAGTAACTGTAGAAATGCTCCAGAAACTGAGGGCCTGTGCTGGCAGCTGAAGCCTGTGCTGGCCGTGGCCCGTCAGACATTAAATAAAAGTATGGAAGCTTTGCAAGTGTCTTCTTTTTTCTTTCCTTTTTTGTTTGTTTTGTTTTGTTTTTCAAGACAAGGTTTCTCTATGTAGCCCTGGCTGTCTTAGAACTCACTCTATAGACCAGGCTGTCCTCAGATCCACCTGCCTCTGCTTTTCAAATGCTGAGATTAAAGGCATGTGCCACCACCACCTAACCTGTCTTCTCATTTTAAATAGATCTTTGTAGAGAATGTCTGTTGTATGATACCTTGCAAATTTCTCCTTAGTAACTGCCATGCAAGCAACTTTCCTTACTCAGACGTATTTCATGGTAGAGTCTAGTCCATCACCCTCCTTTGTTTACTAAACAACTCTCTCATCCATCCTTTCCGGTAAAATTTTGCAGCTAGATACTGGATATACAGCAGTGAACAAAAGAGGCAAACTCCCAGATCTGATGGAGCCCCATTCCAGAAGAATTAGGAGCCAATAATGTACTGTGTGGCCACCCAGACGAAGACATACGTCCATGGCTTCTCTTTACTTGACATCTCCACTTAGATGGCTAATAGACCATAATATACACAGAATGAACAATAATCCCAACCTGTGCTGCCATAATATTCTTCTATTCAGTTAAATATAGCTCTGTCTTTCAGCTATTCGAGGCAAACACTTGAAAGTCATTCCTCATTCTTTTCTGTTATATTTTACACCAACATCTCAATAATGCAATTATGGAGAACGTCATCTGCCCCCTCGGCAAATCATGCAGAAGACTGTGGCACCTTTCCACCCACCTATGCCTCCTATATGTGTGCTATCATCTCTGGCCGGTGTAGCTTTAGTAAGTTACCATTCTGACAACTTGTTTCCTGCCTTGAGCACAACTACACTCATGGGAAACTGTACTCCACCTACATTGACTGGGTAAAGCCATGACAGCCTGCTGGTGAGTGTGGGGAGGGTCTGAGAAAGCACTAGGTAAGAAAGAGACCTGTCCTACTGAGTACAGGCTGAACTCTTGTGTGCCTGGAGCTGGCACCCATGGTTTGGAAACAATGAAGAAAATCAACCTTATAATGACATGAAGATGGGAAGGGGTGTTTGGGTCCCCAATTGGGGGTCTCTTAACGCCTCCCAGGGTTTGTGGAAACAAATCAGTTCATTTCCCTTTTGACCTGTTCTAGTTAGAATCAGTTTTCCACCTAAATTATCTTGATTCATCTTTTTCTGTTGCTGGGTTGTTTTATTTGTTTGTTTTAGAGCAGTTTAAAGTACACAGGAAAAGCAATCCAGACTGTATTAGTTCTCCATGCCTTCTTTCCTCCTCTCTCCACTTAGTTTCTCCATCATTTACATTACATCAGTTATATCAGTGCAGCGCACTTGGTGCAGGGAATGGACCAGTGCTGGTGTAGTTGGTTACTGAAGTCCACAGTTTGCACTGGGGGTCCCCTCTGTACTCGACATCTTGTGGGTTTTCCCAAACACACGAAGCCACACATCCTCCAACACAGTTTCATTCGGGAGACTTCCCTGGTTCCAATGTCTCTCTGTAATACCTCTTCTCTTACTTCTCCCTCCTTCCAACCCTCCTCTACTCCTCGGACCCCTTGGCTTAGCTACTCAACATAAATATAGATCTGCTGCCTACTTTTATGTCAGTTTCCACAAGCTTTGAGAGGAGGGAATTTGAATTGAGAGAATGTTTCTAGAAGATCAGGCTGTAGGCACTAAAACAGTGATAGATGAGAGAGGGTCCAAACCACTGTGGGTGGGGCCATCCATGGGCTGGTGGTCCTGGGTTCTCTAAGAAAGCATGCCGAGCAAGCCATGAATGTGGGACTGTGAAAGGTATCTTGGTTCCTGGTTGAGTTAAGGCTCGAAATCCTGAAGACCCTGAAGGGACAGTAGGCATTTCACCTGTTCCCGGATACCAGGCCCCTGTCACTAGCTGCAGCCCCTCATAGATTTATGGCCATCAGATTTAAGGGCAATGCCCAGTCTTGTCGCAGACCCCCCAGCTTCGACTGTCCCATGCCTCAGACCGCACTTCCCCACCCCTGGAGCCGTGTCTCAGGGCTTCCCTATGGGCTGACACCTACCCAGCAAAGGCATGGGGTAAGCCCAGTCAACTCCCCTCATCCTGCCTCCCCAGCGGCTGTGCCCTGTGGCAGACTGGAGGAGTGGACATAGGACCCTATAACGCTACACATGAAGAGAAAAGCCAGTTAGTAGCACCCTCCATGGCCTCCACATCAGCTCCTGCCTCCACGTTCCTCCCCTTTTTGAGTTCCTGTCCTGACTGCCTTCAAAGATGAAATGTGGTATAGAAGTGTAAGTCAAATAAACCATTTCTTTCTTCCCCACGTTGTTTCTGGTCCTGGTGTTTCACCACAGCAATAGGAAACCTGACTCAGATAGTGAACACTCACCATGTTACATGGTACTAACTGCCAGAAACACGACCCAAGACGTGTAATGAATAAATGCAGTGGAATACTTAGAGGTGATTCAGCAGACTGGAACTAAGGTATCGGGAGTCAGAATTCTTTTGGTGTCAGTTGGTCAACACATTGTTAGGCCCTTCTTGTACCTGTTCACATCTCAGTCTGTGGAGATAAAATAGAAGTCTAGAAGCATAACAAGAAACAGCAGTGTCACCTCTGTTGTGTTTTTGTAAGTCAGTAAATATTACTTCTCATTCAAAAGATAAACCTACCCAAAGACTCGAGGTCTTACTAAGAGGTAG